>PVJH01006189.1:0-104251 GCA_004026705.1 Nesogale talazaci
GGGAGCCCTGCCCTCCCCCACACTCCTCCATTGCCACCAAGGAGTCACTGATGGTCATCTTTACTGGTTAGACTGCAGATTTAATCCTATGTGAGCCTCAGAATTTGGCTTGTTTTCCAAGTTCCAGATCAGTAGGCCTGAGTCTCTGTGTTTCTCCAGAGGGGAAATGGAAGATGGAAGGATGGGAAGATGGACTGGTGGATAGAAAAAAGCAAATGATTGCTTCAACCAAATAATGAAAAAGCCTTTGAATCACCCTGTCTGTGGGGATTCCACTGTCTTTCGTCCATGTGCAACATACAACTTACTGCTATGATTATTATGAGGCAAACCGTGTCTTCCCACCCATCTCTCACTCCGCCCAGACTCTCCATTTGTCAGGGTGCCCCATAATTGTAGAATGCATCATAAAAATAACCCCAGATCTCGACTCATTGCGAGAATACAAGGAAAACACAGTGCCAGTTACTCAAACATAAAATTCAGTAATGGCTTCTCTCGTTGTATAGGGAAACCACCACAAACCAAGCTATGGGAAACAGAGAACTATAAAAAATAAAACCAACGACATCAATTCTCCTAAATAATCTAAATTAGACTAGCTACTCTCTGAATTTATGACAGTATTTAGTGTGTACCAACATGCCTATTTCAGTATAAATCTGCAACAGTCATAAAGGAAAACCAATGTTTATTTTCCAACGACGGTCCTCCTGGGTTATAAACATTAACTATTCATGGGAGAAAATGGAATGATTAGCTTTTTCAGTTTAAACCCCTTTATCTTTACTGTACATGCCTTCCAGTGGGGGTGAGGAGTCTAATCAGTGGTCAAGAGCAAATTAGCTCTTTAAAAAATATATCACTAACAGAAAACTCAAACTAAGACTGATTTTCTAAATTGTTCTTTATGTGATGTTGTATGTGCTCAAATTCTGTTTTGTACAATATGAGTAGCAGAGGAGATAATGAAGTAGCACAGAATGGGCTAAGTACTATACTCCAACTCTTTTATGATTTCCACTAAGGGTCATAATCCTGAGAGGTGCCATCGGAACTCTTTTGTAACAAATAAGAATAAGAAGCTATAAGAATAAATAAGAATAAATAAATAAATAAATAAGCAAACAAGAAGCTATGCTTGACCAACCCACTGCTGTTGTGTCGATTCTGTTCATATTGACCCAATATGAGGTTTCGCAGGCTGCACATCCTTACTGAGATGGCTTCATCTTCCTCCGCTGGAGTAAGTGGGGCTAAGTCACTGACCTGGGGGCTAGCAGACCAACACTTAGCAGACAGTACCACCAGGGTTCTCTGGTCTTGAATTTCTAATGCTCTCTATAATAAAACACATAATACCTTTATTCTATCTGCAAATATTTCTACAGAAAGCTTACTATTTCTTAGCTCTTCTTCCTAAAGTTCTCCTCTGAATCCAACTTGAATATCTGGCAGCTCCATGTGGATTTGCTACTGCAAAGATGTCTTAATTATTTTCAGCAAAATTTCACTTGCATGCTATGAATGGTATTGTTATATAATATCCACATCCTGGGGGGTGAGGTAGGTCTTCTAATACTAGGGAGCACTTCCAGTTCTGCACATGGAAACATTTCAATTGTTACTTCATCGATCCCTGGAACCTTGTTTTTGCTTAATGTCTGAAGGTGGCTTGAACTTCTCTGAATACCTTCACTTCTTGGCCATAAGCTACCTATTAAAATGGGTATCAATGAATTATTTCTGTTATAGTAACTCTGTTTACTCCTTCCATCTTCTCTAGATGTTCCCTGAATCAGTCAATATTTCTCCATAAAATCTTTCACTCATTATTTCAACTTGAGGCTTAATTTTTTTCAAATAATTTTATTTTTATTAATCGTTCTATTGGGGGGTTCTTAAAAATCTTATAACAACCCACCATTCAATAGTATTAAGCACACTTGTACGTACATTGCCATCAACATTTCCAAAACACTTTCTTTCTACTTGAGCCCTTGGTATCAGTTCCTCTTCCTTCTCCTCCCTCCACACCCCTCTTGCCTTTATGAATCCTTGATCAATTTTATGTTGTTGTTGTTGTTCTATGTCTTACACTGTCCGTTGTCTCCCTTCACCCACTTTCTGCTATTTGTCCCCTGGGAGTGGTGACTCTATGTCCAACCTTATGCTGGAGTCCACCTTTTGCTCCCGCCCCACTCCTACTGTCCCCTATTTTTATGATATTGCTACTCCCACTACTTTTCCTGAGTGTTTCACCTGTCCTGAATTCCATGTGTCAAAAGCTCTTGTCTGTACCACTGTGCATACTCTGGTCCAGCTGGATTTGTAAGGTAAACTGAGTCAAGTAGTGTGTGTCGGAGCAGGGGGTGGGGGTGGGGTGGCATTCGGTGCTATACTGCACCCTGGTTGAATTGCCCCTTGTAACTCTTCCATAGGTAGATATCCAATTGTCTACAGATGGGCTTTGGGTTTTTACTCCAACCCCCCTCTTTTACAATAATATAATTATTTGCTTTGAATCTTCTGACGTCTGATACCTGATCCCATGTACACCTCGTGATCACACAGGCTGATCTGCTTCTTCCATGTGGGCTTATTTACTTCCTTGCTAGATGGCTGCTTGTTTAACTTCAAGCTTTTTTTTTTCCTGGCATCACTGCCCTGGTGGGAGTAGGAAGCCCAGTCTTGCTCCTGGAGAGCTGCTGCTGGATTTGAACTGTCAACTTTTTGGGCTGCAGTCCCGCACACAACCACTACGCCACCAGGGCTCAGCCTAACTTCAAGCATTTACGTGACTTGAATTTTTAATTCAATAGTTTCAGCTTGAGTACGGTAAGTAAGTTATTCTTTTTTGGTTTCCTACGTCCATGTCTTTGCATATTTCATTCTAAGGCTTTATTTTGTCTTCCTGAAAAGGTCCAGGTGGTACATTGGTTAGGTATCAGGCTGCGATCCACATGGTTGGTAGATCAAAACTGTCAGCAGCTTCGTGGGAGAAAACCTGGGCTTTCACTTTAGGAGGCAGTTACTGCCTGTGATCCCCTCTAGGGGTCACTGTGAGTTGGCATTGACTAAATGTTTTTGAAGAGTGCGTTGTCATCTTGAGTTGATTCTTGATCCTTTCAGTACAATGTTATTATTTCAAAATTTCCTCCATTTGCTCTAGCTACTTTACATTCAAGGACAAATTTGAAGTTCTTTCTGATATCTACCCACTTTGGTCTTTTCCTCCTTTCTTGTATTTTTAATGACCCTTTGATCTATTATGAAAAACGTTCTTGGTCTCCTACCACAGCTCTTCAAGTATTCTGGCATTAGTGTACAAGACATCACACCTGTTCTAGAAATTATCTCTAAATTCAGATAGGATATATTCAAGTTTATATCTTGGCCCTCACTAACTTTTGAAAGAATTCTTCCTCTTTGATTTATATAAGAGAAACTGACAGTCTGTTACACAGTAGGTCCCTGCCCTTGTTATGATTGATGATCTTAAGCTTCTCTTCTGTCTCTTCCCACAGATGGAGTCAATTTCATTCCCATGTATCCCGTATGTCAAGGACCACATGTATGATCAACATTTATGTGACTGGAAAAAAGTATTTGCTATGAAGTCAGTGGTCTTGTATAGTTTCATCATGCAATCTCTACCTTAATTTTTGTCACTAATGTAATATTTTCAACTACTGATCTTTCCTCTTTGCTCCATCTTTAATATTCAAATTAAATAACCATTAATTATCCTGATTGCACATTTTATCAATTTCAAACTGAAAAAAAATGGTAGAGTTCTTCAATTTCTTCATCACCGACTTTAGTGATTGGTATGTAAATTTTTTAAATAATTGTATTAACTGACCTTCCTTGCCATCATATGTATATGCTACCTTATCACAGACAGCATCGTACCCCAAGACAGATATTAAAGTGTTCTTCTTAAAAAAGAATGACTCCATTCTTCTTGAACTTTTGATTCCCTGCATGTTGTTGCTGTGCAGTGCCACCATGTGGGTTCCAACTCATCGTGAGCCTACATACAACAGAACCAAACCTTGCCTGGTCCCACACCACACTCACAATTATTCCTATGCTTGAGCCTTTGTTGCAGCTACTGTGTCCATCCACCTCGTTGAGGGCTTGTCTCCCTTTTGTGACCCCTCCACTTTACCAGACATAATGTCCTTCTCCAGGAGCTGACTTCTCCTGACAATATGTATAAAGTCTGTAAGACAGTAGCTTGCCAGGCTTACCTCTAATGAGTCCTTTGGCTGTATTCCTCCCAAGGCAGATTTGTTTGTCCTTAAAGTAGTTCATGGCACTTTCAGCGTTCTTTGCCAGACATCAATTTTTCTTTAGTCTTCCTTATTCTATGTTCAGCTTGACATGCAGATGAAGTGATGGGAACCACCCAGGACAGGAGCACTTTGCTCCTCAAAGTAATAGCCTCCTTTTTAACACTACAAAGAGAAGTGCAGTGGAGTCACCCAAGGCAGCGTGTCTTTTGATTTCCTGACTCTTCCATGAGCATTGATGGTGGACCCAAGCAAAATGAAATCTTTGACAACTGCCATCTTTTTTGGTTTATCATGTCACCTATTGGTCCAGTTGTGAGGATTTGAGTCTGTCTTGTAGCAATTTGTAATCCATACTGAAAATTGGGACACTTGATCTTCATCATCAAGTGCTTTAGGTTCTCCCCATTTTCAGCAAGCAAGATTTGCATCATTTGCATATCCCAGGTGTTAGTAAACCTTCCTCCGATCTGAATTATGGGTTCTTCATATAATCCACTTTTTCTGATGATCTGAGCAGAGTATAGTGAGATTGAGTAGAGTGAGAGGATGCGTCCCTGACACACACCTTCCTGATTTTAAACCATGTGGTATTTCCTTTGTTCTGGTCACACAACTGTCTCTTGATCTATGGGCGAGTGCCAAATGAGAATGAAGTGTTGTGGAATTCCTATTCTCCCCAAGCTTATTCATAGTTTGCTAAGATCCACACAGTTGAATGACTTGGCATCATCAATGAAGCAAGTAAACATCTTTCTGGTATTCTCTGATTTCAGCCAAGATCCATATGATGCCAGCAAGTATAACCCTGTTTTCCTCCCTCTTCTGAATGTGGCCTGAATCTCTGACAGCTTCCTGTGAATATACAGTTGCAACTCTCATTGGATGACTTTCAGCAATACTTTGTTTTCATGTGATATCAATAATATTGTTCTTTAATTTGAGCATTAGGATGGATCAACTTTCTTTGGAATGGACACAAATAAGGATCTCTACCAGTCAGTTTGTCCAGTAGCTGCCCTCCTGGCACAGATGAGGGAGTGCTTCCCGTGCTTTATCACCTGGTGAAAACATTTCAATTGGTGTCCAATCCCTTCCTAGCATCGTAACCAACAAAATATGATCATCTAATTCAAAATAGCCCAAATGATGCCAGTTCAGCTTCTTTTTAGCTAGTATATTAATCTTTGTGTTCCATTTCACTTTTGATAACTTCAAGATTGCCTAGTTTCACACTTATACCATTCCACATTCTGATAATTATTTTTTTTTCCTTTTAAGTCATAGCCCACCTGAAAAAGAAGGCCCTGAAAGCTGCTATATTTGTGTCATTAAAGTGAACCTACTTTGATGAGGTAGCTCTTCCCCAAGAATATTTTGAGTGTCTTCCAACCTGAAGGATTCATCTTCCAGCGCTGGATCAGACACTGGTTTGCTACTATTCATAAGACTTTCAATAACTAATTTTACAAAAATGGACCCCTCCCTTCCTTTATTGAGTCTGCTCTTAGTCTCCACTGAACCCTGCTGGTATTTGAGATACCAGTGGCCCCACACTAGCATCATCGTAATTCACGAGCTACCAGAGAACAACTAACTGACCCATGAGGAGGACTCCTCAGAGTCATCTCAGAAGAAGAAGTGAATGCACTAGGAAGAAAAAAGGAAACTGGAAAGTGGGGTTAGGCTCACTTATGAGTCAGAGCGAATTGAGAACGAAGGATCCTCTGAATTCTGTGCACAAGCTTGCTCTTTTGTTAAAAAAAAAATCCTTGATAATATACTAAACCTTCCTAAATTCTCTGAATATAACAGCATAATTACAAGTTACAAAATAAATTCAATTTGACACTTACTGAATAGAGGGAATGTACCACTGGAAAATTCCCCAAGTCAACAGAACTGTGTCTATTTTATCGAAACCTTTGCATCCATTGCTCGCTCTCGCTCTCTCTCTCTCTCTCTCTCTCTCTCTCTCTCTCTCTCTCATTCTCACTCTCTATCTCAATGAAGAAAAGAGTGTGTAACTGGGAGAACTTTGCTACCCCATAAGCTTACCCCTACTGTTTGTCATTCCAGAGGCAGAGCCCTAAAAGAATATTGGCTTAGTTACTGACCGATATCCAAAAGAAATTGGTGGTCTTTACTTCAAGAAGTTACTTACCTGGGAGGTGGGGGCAGGGGAGAGAGGATGATTCCAAGGGCTCAATAGAAAGCAAATACGTAGAAAGGAATGATGGAAACATAAGCACAAATATGCTTGATACGCTTTATGTATGGATTGTTGTAAGAGTCACCAATGAAATGATCTCTTTTAAAAAAAAAGGCAAACTATGGTAGATTCCAGATTTTTCTGATACTTGAATCAAATTACTTTTCTCAAGCCTAAATTATATGTGACAAGTAAAGTCCTTATATTCTTTCCACACAGCCAAATAAGAGTAACAGTAGAAATGGTAGGTATGTTATAATAGCCAATTCAAACTTGCAAAACTCAATTATTCAGTTTAAAATATCTAATCTTATTTCCTGAAATCAAAGCTACAAAATTAAACATAAAAAAAAGGTTACTTTAAAAAAAATAAAAGGTTACTAACTAGCAGGAGATTCTGTTAGACCAGATACCCATTTTCCTTCCAGTGTATAAACACACCAGAAAAAGAAAAAGGCCAAACAGGTCACACAAACTGAACATACGAGTCAAGTATCAAATTTCTAATGGAAAAAATGTAAAGTAAGTAACCACCAAAGATTTCCACAGGCATTGATTTCAAGGCATTTTCAGGGTAAAAGTCATTGCAGAGAGAAAAGAACTACATTTTATTATCCCAGTAGCTGAAATGATTTATACCTTAAACTTTTTTTTAACACCGCCTTAGAAAAAAAAGTTTAATATTCCACCCAAAGAAAAATATTATGGATTCCTCCATGTGTTACGTTGTCCTCCTGGTTTGGTGCACCGTGGTGGGGTCTGTATGCACACTCCAATTTTGTGGAGACACAACCAATACTATCCTCCTGGGTGGGCTACTGCCCTGTTTACCGCATGTCATCATCTTATAAAAGGTTTCCTAATTATGTGGGTTGGACCATGGGAGGGAAGCTTGGGGAGAAGGCAATGGGGGCAAGGGCCCCAGAAATTAGTTGGGGGAGGTAGGGAGAAGTGTGTGGTGAGCAGACAGCATCATAGACAGAACAACTAGGGAAGCAGAACCAGCATCTAGGAGAGGCTAGGGATCTGTGAATATTAGAGCAACACCAAGCTAGTGGAGAAGAAACATGGAGAGGTGGAAGAAGGGGGAATGTGATGGTGGGGCAGGAGGAGGCAAAAGGAAACAGAGAACAGTCTAGGAAGTAAAGGCATAGATAAAGAGATTAACAGAGGTGTGCACTTATGCAAATACATTAACCCATAGCAATAGTGGTGTTGGCCTATGTACATATATTTATAAGGCAATTCACTGAAGATGCAGATGGGCCTTGGGTCTTGGCTTCTATCATCCCTCCATACAAGAACACTTTGTTCTAACAAATTGGCATTCCGTTATGCTCACCGCCCCCCTCCCCCCCCCCCGCCCTCTCCCCCACACACACCCTGCACAATCACTGAAGACAAAATGGGTGCATAAGCAGATGTGGTGAAGACAGAGGATGGTGCCCGGCTATTAAAAGATATGGTTTCTGGGATCTTAAAGACTTGAAGTTAAACAAATGGCCATCCAACAGTGAAGCAACAAGCCCACATGGACAAAACACATCAGCTGGTGTGATCATCACGTGTCATTGAGACTGAACAATGGCTATCAAAAGATTAACAACAAACAGTAAACAAACAAAAATTGGTGAGAATGGAAGGTGGCTGAAACCAAAACCCATCTATGAACAATGGAGCATCCCCCCACAGAGGGGTCACAGGGAGGGGGTGAGTCAATCGGGGTGCAGTAGAGCACTAATAGGTCACACATTATACCTCGTTCCCTGAAGGTCGCCTCACCCTCCCCACCTCCCCCACTCCCACTATCATGACCTCCGTGCCACCACCCAATCTAGACAAGACAGGAGCATGCACTCAGGTATGGGCAAGAGATAAAACTCACAACACATGAAACCCAGGAACAGGAATGGGAATAGAGATACCAAAAGAGTAGGAGGCGGGGGGAAAGAGGGGCACCAATAGCAAGGAAGGGCACATAAACACACATACCCAGTCAGGGAGAGGAGAACAAAAGATACCAGAGGGGAAAGGAAATGGCATTTGGAGTGAGGTTTGAGAATAATTAACAATCTACAATCTATCGGGGTGGGGGGGCATGAGAGTTTGTGGGAGGGAGGGGGGAAAGGAGGAGCTAATCCTAAAGACTCAGTGGAACATAAAGGTCTAGAAAAGGTTTGTAGCAAGAGTTGTAAGAGCCCCCAATAAAATGATTTTTTTTTAAAAAAGAAGAAACGTTTTAACAGTCTTCCAAAAGGGGAAACCTGACCCCCATCTTCATGCTATGCTATCAAAGACATTGTTTAGCCAAATCAAACTTGCCTGTGTGGGGGATGTAGTGCTTTAACCAACAGCCGAAGAAAGCCTTTCAGGACTGACCATTCTACTTCTCTTAATGAGTTGGAAAAGAGTCAAAGAAAACTCTCACTGACATATCAATCAAGTGCTATTACACTGGCCGTGATGGATAAATTGCAGTCTAGCAGGTCTAACCCCATCCCATTAACAAGCCCAAATGTGAACTCCTTTTGCACACATTCTATTGAAGTACAGTTTCCTTAAAGGAGTGCTTTTCAAATGGGTGGTTCCTTAACCATAAGCAGCAGCAGCAGCAGCAGCATCACCTAGGAAATTGTGAGCCATGCACATTATCAGGCTTTACCCCATGTTTACAGAATCTGAACTCTGAAATGGAGCCCACAAATCTATACTTAACACAGCCTCTGGGTGATTCCAAGGCACTATTTTAGAACTTGTATTGAGTTTATCAAGAAGGGAAAAAGAAAAGGCATGGCTATGAAAATCCAGTTGAACAGAATAAGAATAGCAGACTTCTTGTGGCTGTTGGAGCCCTGAAGATAGAGTGGCGATGTGTTGGGCTGCAGTCTACATGGTAGACAGCTCTGAGAAAGAAAGACTGGGCTTCCTATTCTCCTGAACAGTTTTAGTCTCAGGAACACAGAGGGGTCACTCTGGGTCAGCAGTGACTTGGCAGCAGTGAGTGTGGGTGGAGTTTGTTGATAGGTGGTCTCCTGGGGGTCCTGACTCAGTAATCCCAGGCCCGCCAGAAGAAAACATGACGTAGTGCTGGGCCAGCTTGACAATCACTGCTATGCTTGAGCCCATTGTTGTAGTCACTGTGTAATCCATCTCATCAAGAACCTTCTCCTTTCCCCTGACCCTCTACCAAGCACGGTGTACTTCTCCAGGGACCCTTCAGATAATATGGTCAACATATGTGGCACAAGAACTTGAATTGTGGCTGATCACCTGACCTGATTTCACCAGCTTCCGAAGCCTGGTGGAGGAGGAAGTTCCTCCAAACAGACGTCTGAACTTCGGGTGTGGGATTTAACAGCACCCACAGCTACATGAGCCATTTCCTTAAAGCTCTGTGACATGCTGTGGGAAATTGCAGACTGGGGTCATGAGGGAATACCCGAAGGGGAGGAGCAGGGGTAGGGAATGGAGTAGGATAACATCTTGAAAATTTTTGACATTCAGGCCCTCTTTAATCTCTAACTCCTGAGGACTAGCCTGATAGTGATTGCTCCTAAAGAAAGCATTACCACAATTACGCAATGTTACAGAATGAGAAGGATTTTGCAAAATATTTCATAACATGCATGAACTTGGGGGACAGTATGCTGAGCCAATCACAAAAGGACAAGTATTAGATGAGACTACTATAATAAATAGCCCAAAAAATTTCAAAAGAAGAAAGCCATCAATTGAATATTCTAGATGCTAGATAAAAAAATAAGCTTTTCTGGACTTTTTTTAGCCCTCTAATATATAGTTTTTAAATTATCTATATTGAAAGTAGTAAATATATTAAGGGAAAAATGAAAATAAAAATATTAGGGGAAGATAGTAATAGAGTTTCAAGTGCCCAATGAATTCATCCAAGTTCTCATTATCTGGACGCCCATGTGCCCAGACTCAGAGATACCCCCACCTTCCAGTGCATTTGAAGTCAAACCAATGTTTCTAATAAACATTTCTTTCTCTTTAAAATATAGGCACAGCCTTGGAAATTTTTTGCAAATTGAAACAGAAAGAAAACATTTGGAATCACTTCAAACGCAAATTACATTTTAGGGGGTCTAGTTGAGCTAGCTGTAATCAGTGACTCAAGTATTTTTTCTGACTCGTTGACTATGAATTGCATTTCAAAATAATCATCTTGTTTATTTCGGCTAAAATGTTGGAAACTAAGTGATGAGGTCGGTCTCTCTCTCTCTCTCTCTCTCTCTCTTTCTCTCTCTCTCTCTCTCTCTCTCTCTCTCTCGCTTTCTCAAGCAAAAGCAATTATCTACCATAAATTCTGCTAATGAGAAGAAAGCCGTTAAAATATCTTGTCAACAAAATAGAACAAACAGAAAAAAATACTCGGGAGTTAGCCTTGAACTATTTGGCCGCCTGCTTTTGTGGGTTAGGCAAGAAAGGGTCAAGAGCCACATCACAGGAGTACAAGAAGCCCACTGGGAGATCGGGTGGTGGGAGAGTCTGCACCCATCAAACTGCACTTAATGAAGTTGCATGCCTCTTTAAAACCAAATCATCATTGCAATCAAGAATATTTTTGAAATTTCCAGAATGCATTAAGTTAAAAAAACATAATCAGAACTTTGGCTTTTTTTGCCTTTGAGAAAACCTTTTTAAGAAAAGAAATGACAGGAGCTTAAAATACTTCCTTGTCATAGAAATATGCCTGTGGTAGGTGCATATGAAAGTAGAACAGAAACAACGCCCAGCAGCAACTCTTTGGTATACATCAGAATGTTATTAATTAAAACCAAAAGAACAATCTGATTCTTTCACCTACAAAACCAACACCCTTGAAGACACAGAGTGGGTCTGTTATGTAGAGCACCCCTCACTCAGTCTTCACAGGGTCCCTAAAGGACACAGTAGAGATGCCCTCTGTGGACTTGAGGCTGTGAATCTTATAGGATCGGAAAGTCTCGCCTTTCCCATGCAGAGAAACTGGTTGGGTTTGAACCACCGGCCTTGTGGGTAGCAGTCCAATGAATAACCCATTGTGTCACCAGAGCCCTGACTGTTGGTGATCTATCCTTATTTTTGCTTTCATCACTCCTGATGTCTCAAAGGCTCTCCAGACCTTAACTCCAGACCTGTAACACCAGCTACAATGCACAGCTGCAGGCATCACTTGCTCACTGTGGTGACATTCTCAACATCTCATTCTCCTGTCGGTGACTTTCTCTAGGACTCATCAACGAAGGTTACCACCAGCCCTTCCTTTCTCCGCAAAACTGAAACTCCCACTTACACACATTACATGTGTAGAACCTGCCACCCATGTTCCTATGATCACACACATGCATATGTGTTGCATGGTTGCTTCACTAGCTTATACGCCAGCAACATCAGGATATGAGAGACCAATGAAGAATGGAGGCATATGGGAAGATATGTTAATGATCTAGGCTGACTTCATGTGGGTGGAATATTGGGAAATAGACCCAGACAGAGCCACAAAGTAAAAGGAGGTTTCACGTTATGTATAGACATAATAATTTCTAAAAACCACAGTTTGTTTTCAGAGACTATAAAACTACAGCTCAGAAGCATTATAAAATAATGCAGAAATCACAATTTGTAGTAGATGTGGAGAGGCTTAAATTCCAGATGAAATTTAATTCCACTGCTCCCCAAAGACAATTTTGAACAGAAGAGGAAAGACCTGAAAAAAATCAACCAGGTTAAGACTGATTCAGTGGGAAACTTATAAATACAGCACACGGTAATGAACATCTGGACAGAGGGATAAACAATTAAAAATGAAAGGGAGAAGGCTGTTACAGAAGAAACCAAGCAAAACCAAGACTGATTTTGATGAAAGGAAGGGGATTATCAATGAATCCTATTATTGGCAGGAAATTGATGGTGCACTTCTAGTGTGTATTGTGGGAAGGAAATTCATCTTGGAGGGTAAGTGAATATATGCCCTTGTTGAGAACCTGCATTTGAGATTATGCAATGGAGTTTTCTCCTCAAGAGTGCTAGAGTGAAAACATTTGTTCCAAATAGTACGGTGGAATATTCTAGATGAACTCAGGATCCTGGCTAGCTGTGTGTTTCTAGCCTTTGAATGGGGTGTATAGAATTAGAGAAGCTATTTTCTGGAAAACCACAACGTACGAGTTCTGGTACTCGCTAATTCTTTTTACCATGTCTAGCCTCTAAAATCTTCCCTGTGTGGATCATCCGATCAGCCTTAGTTGATGGCAGTTTCCCTCATTTGCAAACAATGGGATTTGATTTTAGTCCTGAGATCACTGGAGATTCCCGACGAAGATCACCTTTATTGTTGTTAGGTGCGGTCAAGTCCGTTCCAGCTTATAGCACCCTGTGTACACCAGTCCCGGACCCTCCTCACAATTGTTCTCGGTTTGAAGTACTCTGAGCCAAGTGTCTATCCAGCTTGCAAAGGTCTTCCTCTTTTTGGCTACCTCACTACTTTACCAAGAATGATGTCATTCTCCAAGGACCAGTTTTTCCTGACATGTGCAATGTACATCCGATGAAGTCTCATCACCCTTGCCTCTATGGGGCATTCTGACTATTTTTTCCAAGACATAATTGTCTGTTCTTTTGGCAGTCCATGACACTTATTTGTTTTTTGTTTGTTTTGTTTTGGGGGCATCACTGCCTCTGGTGGTCATGGGCGCTACCCAGTGCTCCTCCTGAGAGCCGCTGCTGTACCACCAAGCCCGCAGGCTGTAGTCCCGCACTCAACCACTTACGCCACCACAGCTCAGCCCTGTCCATGATACTTTAAATCATCACCAGCACTGTACTACAAATGCATTGATTCTTCTTTGAGCATCCTTATTCACTGTCCCACTTTCACTTGCATAGGAGGTGATTGAAAACACCACAGCTTGGGTCAGGCACACTCTCATCCTCCAAGTAGCACCCTTGTTTTCAGTACTTGAAAGAGGCCATGCACCCTTTGATCGCGTGACAGCCGCTTCCTGAGCATGGATTGTGGACGAAAGCAAAACAGAAATCCTTGACAACTTCAACCTTTTTCCAGGTACCATGATGTTAACTGTGGTCCAGCTATGAAAATCCTGGTTTCCCTACGTTGACCTGTAATGCATACTGAAGGTGTGGAAAGCTTTGACCTTCCTCAGCAAGTTCTTCTCACTTTCAGCAAGCAAGGTTGTGTCATCTGCACATCCCAGGTTGTTATTCAGCCTTTCTCCAACCTGATGCCGCATTCTTCTTCCTAGAATCCAAGTGCTGTGATTATCTGCTCGGCTTGCAGATGAATATAGTGAGAGGAGGCAATGGGAGTGCACCCCTCTCCTGATTTTTAATTACACGGTATTTCCTTTTTCTTTTCCGAAACCTGCCTCTTAGGAGATGCAAAATTACATCTAAGAGTCTCAGTCTTCCCAAGCTTAGTCACAGTTGTTTTGTCTTGCTTTTTGAGGGTCCACACAGTCGAGTGCCTTGGCAGTCAATCAAACTAAAGACAGCATCTTTCTGGGTGGTATTCTCAGTTGTCAACCAAGATCCATATGATGTCAGCAATACTGTCCCTTGTTTCCTATCTTCTTCTACATCTGGCCTGAACTTCTGGCAGCTCCCTGTCAATGTAGCGCTGCAACTGTTATTGGATGATCCTTAGCAAAATTGTATGCACATGTGACATCAATGATACTGCTCTGTAATTTAAGCATTGTTGAGTCATCCTTTGGAAGAGGCACAGATATGGATCCTTTTAGTCACTTTGCCAAGAAGCCGTCTTCCAAATTTCCTGGCAAAGACAAGGGAGTGCTTGCAGGGCTGTATGAGATTGTTGGTGTATTTCAGTTGATATCCCACCAGTTCCTGGCGTCTTTTCTTTGGCAAGAGCTTTCAGCTTCATCTTGGGTGTCTTCATACTGGTTATTATCACTTCTGCCCACTCATATATCCTCTCATTCCTGATATTATCATACATAATGCAAAGCAATAAACTTTTGCTCAATTTTACTTTTAAAAGAAAAAAATGAAAATAAGCGCTTTATATTTTTGAAAAGCTTTATTTTTCCAATATCTTCAACAATGTCTTAAAGTTAAACTGGGAAAATCATGGTACTTAGATTGCATTTCATCATGACTTAGTGAGCAGCAAATGGCCTCATTACTATAACAATATCATTTTAGAGGGAAATCTAATTTTTTATCTAAAAATTAGATAAAAATCAAGTAGCTCCACCTGGCCCACGGAACCTAGAGGAAGAAGATATTCCCACTCAGAACAGCCAATGCACAAAGAGGACCATATGGCCAGCCCCACTATAATGGCATCCTTCACTGACACAAGGTGCTACGGGGAAAACAATGGTTAAAATCCTGGGTCAGGATTGTACCCTGTCTGACCTAACTACACCATGGCAAAACACTAAAGGTGTACAACCCGAGCAGGGAGCTCCAAAGGTAGTGTCAAGGATATACTTTGGGGTCAGGGTGTGGCACCCCATCTGACTGAATTGGGAAACAATCCTGGAGGTCAATGAACAGACCTTGAACTATTTACAGGTTTTTATTTTGCTATTATTTTTATTTTTTAACATATACGATATATAGATATATATATATTTGGACACTGGGGTTTTGTTGTTGTTATCATCATTTTATTTTCTTTGGTTGCTTCATCTTAAGATGCCTGTGTTTTTCTAGTATATACTGTTATCTCTGCAGGTCTATCTATATAATATAGGCTGGAAGAAAAGTTTGGAGGAGAGAATAATGGGACTGATGGTTCCAGGGGGTGGGGGAGGGTCGACATGGGAGATGACGAGGAGGAGGAAAGAAGGTGATGTTGACCAACCCAGGGATAAGGGAAACAACAAGTGATTCAAAATCAGTAACACGTGGATGTGAGAAGCCTGATAGGGATTGGTCAAGACTAATGTAACAGAGAAAATAGTAAAACCCCAATGGAGGCTGCGCATGATAGTGGAACAGGAGAAAAGTAAAAGAAAACAGAGCAAAGAACTGGGTGGGAGGGGGGGTACAGGCATTTATAGAAGCTGAAATACAGGCATGTACATAAGGGAATATATTTATATATGATTATGGGAAAATAGTTCTATGTGTATATACTTATAGGGTTAATTTTAAGACAGCAGATGGGCATTGGACCTCCATTCAAGTATTTCCTCAACGCAAGAACTCTTTGTTCTATTAAATTGACATTCTATGATGCTCACATTCCTGACATGATCACTGAAGTCAAGCGTGTGCATTAGCAAACATGACTTTAAAGCAACAAAGCCCATATGGAAGAAGCACACCAGCTTGTGTGACTACAAGACATCAGTAATGAGGCTTCAAGAACTAAAAATCATATCACTGTGTGCCCACCTTCTTGATATGATTGCTGACCACAAACATGTGCATAAGCAAATGTGGTGAAGTAATCTGATGGTGCCTGGCTAGCAAAAGATATAGTGTCTGGGGTCTTAAAAACTTGAAAGTAAACAAGTGGCCATCTAGCTCAGAAGCAACAAAACCCACATGGAAGAAGCACACCAGCCTGTGCAATGACGAAGTGCCAAAGGGATCAGGTATCAGGCATCAAAGAACTAAAAATTATATCACTCTAAATGAGGGGAGTACAGATTGGGGACCCAAAGTCCATTAAAGGAAAAGTGACAGCTCCTTGCAGAGGAGTTGTAGGGAAGAGACGAGCCAGTGAAAGTACAGTCTAGCAACAATGAAATGTGCAACTTTCCTCTAGTTCTTAAATGCTTTCTCCTACCCACTATCACGATACCAATTCTACCTTACAAATCCAGCTAGATCAAGGGATGTACACTGGAGCCAGGAACAGGGGTAATTCAGGACAGATGATCTCTTCAGGACCAGGGTGAGAGTGGTGATGCTCGGAGGATGGAGGGAAGGTGGGGCAGAAAGGAGAAACCTTTTGCAGGGATCTACATACAACTTCCTCTCTGAGGGAAGTGGATGAAGGAAAACATCAGACAGTGTATGATGACAAAATAATGACAATTTGTAAATTGTTAAGGCTTCATGGAAGAGGGTTTATAGAGAGGGAGGGAAAATATGGGGAACTGGTACCGGGGGCCTAGGTGGAAGAGGATGTTTTGAGAATGATGATGGCAACAAATGCACAAATGTGGTCTGCATACAATTGACGTATGTATTGATCATGATAGGAGTTGTATGAGCCCCCATAAAATGATCTATTTTTTTTAAAAAAAAGGCTAATTTTCCAAGAGCTCAATAGAAAGTATTTAGAAAATAATGATGACAACATATGTACAAATATTCTTCATACAATTGATGTATGGATTGTTATAAGAGCTGTAAGAGGGCTGAGCCCTGGTGGCTTAGTCGTTGAGTGTGGGACTACAGCCCACGAACTTGGCAGTTCAAATCCAGCAGCGGCTCTCCAGGAGCAAGGCTGGGTAGATCCCACGAGCACCAGTGGGTGGTCCCCCCCAAAAAAAGAGTTGTGGGAACCCCCAGTAAAATAATCTTTTAATTTAAAAAATCTAAAAAATAAATAAAGTAGTTCATGGCAAATTCTTATCATGTCCAAGAGGCAAAGCAACCAAGGACTCAGACATGGGGTTTCAAAATGTTGACTGAGATTGACAAAAGCAAGAAACAAAGGAGGTTCATTTTTTATTATTTAATCATTTCATTGGGGACTCATACATTGCTTTTCATCATACATAGTTCAATACATAGTTACATATACTGTGCCAAGCACCCCCACTTGCCTGCCCTCATCAACATTCTCCCAACATCTGCCTTTCCACTTGGGCCCTTGATATGAGTCCCCATTCCTTTCAACCTCCAACCTCCAACCTCCCTCCCCCCAAAATGAGGTTCATTTAAGGAAAGTACTATAAAACCAAGATTGACTGATTAAGGACAGAGCCAACCACCAAGGTCACAAGGCAATTCTCAATTGAGTGGATGAAATGGATGGTGCTACTCAGTAGCTTATTCTTCCAGGAGGGCACAAATTAGCCTCTGGATCTCACATGGCCAGCAAAAGATCCAGATAGGTGGTACAGAACTCAACGGGGTCATTCTACTCAACAGGAACCCAGAAGTACATTATTTTAGTACATGCACATGAGAAAGCAAGACTACTTCTAATGTGATGCCTACTATTTGAGTTAAAAATCTTCTGGCTCAAAAGACACAAAGACCTATTCAAAGTAGGTGAAGGTAAGAGGAGTTTGTTTCCAGAATAGACAGAACTCAAAAGAGGAAAGGGAAGGAAGTGATAGCAAAACCAGGCATCTTGGGGACAAGAATGGATATATAAAGCAAGTCTCTCTTCTGCATCACAGTCTGCTTCATGACATTTGCTTTTGCTTGGTCCTTTCTCTCTGCTGATGGACCTCTCATACTTCATCACCAAGGCTGGAACATGGCCACCAGGACTGCTGCAGCCTCTTTTCCTCTCCTTTTCATCACACTTTTGGCTTCAGGATTCACAGCCAATTGCCTCCTTCCTAGTTTTCCAATGCCTGAGATGAGCACCTTTTTGACCTACCTCACCTTTGGGAATCTAGTTTCACTGGTTGCAGAACTTCCAGTCTTCCTCATTCATCAGTTTCCTATGTAGATGTCACTTCCCCTTAAAAGCCTTTCTCTCACATACTCTCAACCACAACCTGATGGGTGTCCCCCCCCCCCTCTGTTTCCCCACAGCAGAGTGGGGCATAGCATGCTGTACTGGAACTATCTATCTTCCTCACTACTTAAATTCTGCATTTAGTTCTCACTGAGGCTACTTTTAATAAACATTTCTATGAACAATTCCTAGTACCCTTCCAGTTGTTTAGGTATCTAGCCAATAGCACAGAATGAAGATTTGTTTCTTTTGTGTAAGTCTTCAGTAACTAGTAAAATCAAATGTGTGAAATGAACAAGGGCACAAGCGCCTTTTCTAGCCTGCAAATATTCAACATCCATAGCTATACCAGAGTCTTTTAAATTCAGCATTAAACAATCACTAACACAGTTCAAATGGGGTTCTTCTTATACTGATTAACTATAGAGAGAATTTTAAATGTCATTAAGATTTTCAAATAAAGCATTAACACCATTATCTTGTTAACAGAGACAGCTTCAAAAAGGTAGAAAAAAAGTGTCTACAATTAAGAATTCCAGTAACAGTTTTAACTCACAGATCTCCAAAAGATATGTAAGCCTTTGTGCAAAACATACTCTGGGTTCATTTTTTATCTACAGTCTAGCTCTGCTCTATAAAGCATTTAATGTAGTGTTCATTTTAAACCAGTTAATACTTCCTTTTTCTCATTTCATTCTTTCAGGTTTGATTTAACAAACACCCACTGACTGGATATTCTGAAGCAGGCACAAGTTTCTAGACTTTCAGACATGAATCCTGCTCATTCACAAACATATTAAGAGTCCCATAAACAAACAAAGCATTTTACAAAGCACTTTGCTGTAAGAATCATTCAATGCCATCTTATGTAACACTCCTTCAATCAGAGACTGGAGGAAACAGCCTGAAGAGGTGGTTGTGACTCTCAAGGCCCCTCAGCAAAGTCCCAAGTGACTCAAAATCCAGTTCTTTCCTCACTTGTCATGGGCCTCTTGTTTTATGAAGAATGAATATGGGGGTGTTTTTGATGTTCACTATTACCAAATTGACCCTCAACTCATAGGAGTCCCATACACAACAGAGTAAAATGTTATCTTCATCGTGCCTCTGATCAGTTGCATATTGGACACTGTGTTAGTCCAGGTAGACTAGAGAAAGAAATTTATAGACATGCATATGGATATAAGGGGAAGGTTTATATATGAGAGGAATGGAACATTGAGAAAGCATCCCAACCCAGTCCAGTCCAAAGTCATAGGTCCGTTATTAGCCCATATGTCCGATACCAGTCTATAAAATCTCCTTCTGACTCACAAAGTCACAGGCCAGTGGGTGCAGAGTCCCAGTGCTGGCAGGGGTCCCCTCATTCATGGCTCCTCATTTCCAGGGCTCAGGGTCCATCAGCAGTATCCATTGGTGATAGAAACATCTCAGCGCTGGTAGGGGTCTCTCTGTGGCTTTTCTGGCATCAGAGGTCTGGTTCCACCAGGGTGAGGCTGGGTGGCTCTCCTCTGACTCCTCCAGTTCCTCAGATGCTGCCATCTTGTCTTGTCATTTGAGCAACTCCCAACAACTGGGAAAAAATGGTCTCTCATCTCCACGGGGGAAATACTGTGAGACTTCCCAGAATTCTCAGGAGAAAGCCATGGCCACACAGAGGCCATTGGCTACTCAATGGCTATCTCCAGATTAAGACTCCACCCCTATATCTCAATCATGAAATTGACATAGGTACATGACCACCACAGACACCATGACCAATGGTGGTTTCCCTGACTGATTTCAAAGTAGATTATCAGGCCATTTTCCTAGTCTAGTTTAATCTATATGCTTTGCTAGAACTTCTAAAGCATCAGAGAAACACACAAGCCTCCGTAGACTGATGTGTGGTGACTATACCTGAGGTGCATTCGCTAGAAATTGAATCAGAGTTATCTTCTTGGAAGGTGGAAATTATTCCACAGAATCATTAATGTCCTTGACTGAGGAGGTAAATGGATTGTGTCACTTATTACTACGTACCTAGAAGCAGCTGCCTGAGACTCTGGCTGTTAATTGAGCTGCATAGCCCCAGTGAAATTGAACTCCTACAGTTAACATGAGTTCACAATGAGTATATGATTTTTTTTTAAGTTCAGCCAATAGCTACCTACATTGCTGGATTTCTTTTTTATGTGGGAAAGCATCACACAGCAAGAAATAAAATTTTAAATTAAAGGTTTTAGACAGTGTTCATTAGAGCTTGACATTCTGAGCATTATGTGAAAACCATTTTTCCCTATTAATTTCTAGTTTTTGGAGAAAATAATTGTTCCTCTAATTTTCATCAGTATCTCAGCAACTGAGAAGCTTAATGAAAACATAATAGGTAGGATTATGGATTTTTCTTCCAGAATTTAAAAACATGTATGAATTGTTGAGTGGGAAATTGATTTGCTTTGAAGATCTTCATCCAACTCGTAATAAGTTATAAATAGTTGGATGTAAAACTGATGATCTAATCTGTGAGCTTTCATCTAAATAGCTATAGGCTTTTTGAGCAAAAAGATAAGGAAAACATGTTTTAAGAAAGGCAACAATGGGCATTGTAACAAGTCTGTCTAGAACAGGGTATGTACATTGGAGTCGGAAACCTGGGGAATTTAGGATAAATGTTCCCTTAGGACTACTGATGGGAGTGGTGATACTGGGAGGGTCGAGGGAAGGTGGAGTAGAAAGAGGGAACCAATTTCAGGGATCTACATATAACCTCCTCTCTGGGACATGGATAACAGGGAAGTGAGTGAAGGGACACATTGGACAGTGTACGATATGAAAAAACAATAGCAATTTTTAAATTATTAAAGGCAAAAAAACATAATGCTCCACCCAACCACCATAGTATTTAAGTTTTGAAAATCACACTACGCAAGAGATGATCTCTTTGAAACCCATGACTATATTCTTGTATGTGTATATGGGACAGGTTGTCAAAAGATATCAGACCCTGGAGAAGGACATCATGGTAATGCAATAGGGCAGGGAAAACGAGGAAGACCTTTGACAAGCTGGGTTGACATAATTGCTGCAACAATGGACTCAAACATAACAACTATAGTGATGATGACACAGGACTGAGCAGTGGTTTCTTCTGTTATAGGAAGGGTCACTCAGAGTTGGAGCCAACAGTAGCGATAATATAGGGCAGGCTTCACCCTATATAGAATTCCTCAATCTCAAAGAATGCTGCTAATCTTGGAAATCTCAAAAGAGGTAACCCCAGACAGTTTAGAAACACTTAAGTATATTGTGAAATACACAGATTCCCAGGCTTTCCCCCAAGAAATCTAAATATTTAATATTCTTTTTTAGATCAGTCTGATGTTCATCCCTGTTTAGAAAAGCAAGCGTGGGCTCCCTGGTGTAGTAGCTGACTGGGCTCCGCTAAAGCAGGCCAGGACCCCACTTCCCTGCACATCCCCAGAGGTCAGCAGCTGCCCCCTGAAATGAGAAGACCGAGAAACAATGCCCAGATGGCCTGACTCCCTACCTGCCTATGTTAGGCAGGGTTCTCTAGAGAAACAAAACCAGGACAGTAATAATCCTATTTATTTATGTAGCTAGAAAGATATCTAACTTAAGAAATAAACAGTTAACTAATCAATCTATAAAGTGGTACAAATGGCTCAGTACATCTCACTTGCAAGAGACAGCTAATAGACTGGCAGTCATTGTAGTCTTGAGGGCCGCTGAGTAGTCTTCTGTAGAGCAATTCAGAATGAACTCCAAAGCAATTGCTTTTGCTTTGCAGATTTGCTTGCTGGTTTTTAACACAATCCCTGCAGGGTGAAAATGGTTACTGCACTCAGCTGCTAACCAAAAGGTTGAAGGCTTGAGAAACACCTCAGAAATAGTACGAACTCCTTAAAAATCAGTCACTGGGGCTGAGCCCTGGTGGTGTAAGTGGTTGAGCGCGGGACTGCGGCCCGTGGGCTTGGCGGTTCAAATCCAGCGGCGGCTCTCAGGAGTGGCACTGGGTAGCGCCCACGACCACCAGAAGCAGCGATGCAAAAAAAAATCGGCCACTGAGAACCCTGCCGAGCCCTGCCACACACCAGGGTGTCAGGAGTCAGAGGCCACTCCAGGCAACTGGTACTTGTAAGCGTGCTTTCCACATCTGAAGGTTAGGAAGATGCAGCTCGTGACCTCAAGAAGCTTGCTGTCTACTAAGATTCTAAAGCAGGGAGTGGCCAGCTTTCTGGGAAAGGCCAGAGTGCAGGTAGACACTTCAGGCTTTGTGCGTCATTCCCATCTTTGGTAACTACTGCGGTCTATGATTGCCACATGAAAGCTCCCGTCAACGGTGATTAAATGAATGAGTTTAGCGCTGTTTCAGTAAAACATTCTTTATGGATTCTAGCACTTGGATTCCATGTAATTTTATATTCCACAAAATGTTATTCTTCCTTGCAGCTTTCACACCATTTAGACATGTAAAAACATGTTTAAGTGTGTGGGCTTGACAATAATAAGCAATAAGCCAGATTTGACCCAGGAGTGGTGGTTTACTATACAGTAAAGCCAATCAGGGAGAAGCAAACAAAATTTGAAAATCTGAGTCTCCTGTCATCATTATAAATTGGAAAGTCAGGATGAGAAGTTTTTTTTAAAATAATCATTTCCTTGGGGGCTCACACAACTCTTACCACAATCCATACATCTATCCATCACAGTTGTACATTTGTTGCCATCATCATTTTCGAAACATTTTCTTTCTGTTTAAGCCCTTGTTATTAGCTTATCATATTTCCCCTCCCTCCCTGCTCCCCCTTTCCTCACAAACCCTTGATAATTTATAAATTATTATTTTGTCAAATCATACACTGTCCCTTCACCCACTTCCCTGTTTTCCATACCCTGGGGAGGAGGTTATATGTAGGTCCTTATAATTGATTCCCCTTTCTGCCCCACCGTCCCTCTACTCTCCCAGTATCGCCACTCTCACCACTGGTCCTCAAGGGATCATCTGTCCCAGATTCCCAAGTTTCCGGTTACTATCTCTACCAGTGTACTTCCTCTGGTCTAGCTAGATTTGTAAGGTAGAATTGGGATCATGATAGTGGGAGGAGGAAGCATTTAAGCACTAGGGGAAAGATGCATATTTACAATAAGGAACATTTTTGGAAAGAATGACATGCTAAATTCTGTCCTAAAATATAGTTTGGTTCATCATTTCCTATCCTACTCCTTCTCTCAGAAATAGAACAAGCCTTCTCCTTCCATTCTCAGCAACAGATGGATCAGAGTCACCCATCTAAACAAATCTATCCCACCTCTCCATCCATATTAGACATCATGGAAATAGTGATGCTGAGTGGAGTGCTTCACGTTCTCTCCCTACGAGGCCAGCTCTATCCATTTATTTAAATATGAAAGCCAGCATTTCAAGATGTTAAAGGTAATACATCTTCCATCTGGCATATACTGCAGTTCTTCTTTCTTTCAATTACCAGGCAGTGCAGTGGCTAATAGCCATTGCCTAGTAATTGAGAGATAGAACTGCGATGTATGCTAGATGAAAGATGTATTGTCTTCATCATCCTGAAAATGCTGGCTTTCTTATCTAAACAAAGGAATACAATTGGACTCATAGAGAGAGACCATAAAGAATTCCAGTCAACTTTGCTATTTTTAAGGAGATATAGTTGACTCAATGGAGTGAGTTTAAGAGTGGACAACAACTTTGTCTACCTCAAAAAGCTCCAGATCTTACTGTGCACTGTTAGCTCCAGTCTTTCAAAGAATCATAATTGACTTGGGCTTTTTGTTTGTGTGTGTTTGTTATCTCTAATTTACACAGTTGAGAGTCCAAGTATCCATTTTCACAAAATAAATAATAACCAAGCAAAACCGATGGCCATTCATGTCAACTCCAACTGATAGTGACCCTATCTGATGGAATAGAAGTGCCCCACAGGATAACCAAGCCTTTAATCTTAATAAATATTAATCACAAATTTAATATGTTAATAAAACAAAATAATAAGTTCACCAGTATAAATGACACTTCTCTGATATGTGTGTGACCTTGACAGTAATAATCAATGTACCATTTTGACCTATAAGTGATGATTATGAAGTTGGTTCCTAAATGCAAGACCACCAAATCTATTAAATCAGAATCTCTGGACATGGTATTTCAGAACTGGCAATTTTAGTGCCCTTGCTGTATAGTGAGTTTAGGAACTATGTACGATGGCCCTAGTGAGGGAACCATGTAGGTCTGAGATATCCAGGAAGTCTTTCCATGTTTCTGGATCACAGAGGAAACATTTTCAGATGGATCTTAAATTCTAACTTGATCAAAAATAGCAGTGAAACAAAAGTTTCCCACCACTAAGTAGGAGGTGAGCAAAACATGACTTGGCAGATTGAAGATTATCCAGACAAATGGCATACACCAAGCTGCAGACTGTGTCTGTTCCAAGACCCTTCATGCTTGACCAATACATCCATTATCAAGCTCCTTCTGGCTCCTAAAGTCAAGCCAACAGCCTAGAACTCGTTCTAATCAATCACCCATTCTTCAGCCTCAGCCTCCACCTGTCTTTGGTCTCATCTTTCTGGTGCACCATCCCTGATTCTATGTGTCTCCTCCATAACTAGCTTGGGTCCCTCCCACTCTCACTCATAAAAACCATTGCTATTCATTCCATTTCAACTCATCATGGGCCTTGTAGTGTAGAACTGTCCCTGTGGGTCTCTGATACGGTAAGTCCATAGGGAACAGAAAGCCTCATCTTTCCCTCTTTAGAGCGGACAGTGGTTCCAGAGCATTGCTTGCAGTTAGAAGCCCAGTATGTAATCCACTATACCATTCCTCTTCCCGCTCGCAGAGACCTCACATCAAGGACCTCATATCAGAGACACTGAGAGACACTTGGGATGCATAGTACCCAATGTTACAGAACGAAGATAAGGGGAAAATCAAGAGATGAGTCTGAAGAGTTGCAAACAGAACATATCACAGTTGTAAATCTTGACAATGAATACAGTCTCTAAAGCAGGGGTCCTCAAACTTTTTAAACAGGGGGTCAGTCCGCTGTCCCTCAGACCATTGGAGGGCTGGACTATCACTGTTTTTTTAAAGACTAAGAACAAATTCACTGTGGGGCCCAGGATGAGTCGGCTGCTAAGCAGGACAGGCAGCTGTGGCAAAAACACCCAGCAACTGGATAATGTCCGGGAGGGCCACATGTGGCCCACAGGCCACAGTTTGAGGATGGTTAGAGGATACTGCTTACTATTTAAGCTAATGATAAAGATGTAGTGGAAAGAGAGTAGACAATGGATCCCAAGAGACACAAAAGTGAGTCAAAGAGGTCAGTTCAGAGGCTATGTATTTTCAGTGATCCAGGTGGAGATTAATTTTATTCATACTCATTTGAAAACAATTTGCCTATCTTACCTACCACTCAAATGTTTTATAAAGCAACAAAATAAATGACAATTGGTGAAGTAGTCTGTACTTTCATAATTTTTCATTGTTTACATACTACTTACAACCACAACCGTCATATTATTACAAATCATTTTAATAAGTAATATGTAGAAGAGATTATTCTAGAAGTTATTACATAAATGCATCAGGAATGATGATTAGCTGGCTTAATAACATTTACAGGTTCTGTTCTATCCCCCCATTGTAAGCCATTCAATAGACTTACTTTTCAGTTTTATTTTTATTTTTTATAAATCATTTTATTGGGGACTCTTACAGCTCTTATAACAATCCATGCATCAATTATATCAAGCATATATATATATATATATGTTGCCATCAACATTTTCAAAACATTTTTTTTCTACTTGAGCTCTTGATATCAGTTTTTTCCCTCTCTCCCCCTCCTACCCTCACGAACCTTTGATAAATTATAAATTACTATTTTTTTCATATTTTATACCACCCACTGTCTCTCTTGACTCCTGTTTCTGTTGTTCATTCCCAAGGCAGCATGGGAGGGGTGAGGTTGATTTTACATTGATCTTTGCAACTGGTTCCCCCTTTCTCCCTCCTCCTCTCCCCCTCCCCCCTACCTCATGGTATCACTACTCCCATTATTGTGCCTGAGCACTATATGTGTCCTTGATTCTGTGTCTCCACAGCTTAAAAGCTCTTATCTCTACCAGTGTACATGATCCAGTCTAGCCAATTACTAATGTAGAACTGAGAACTGAGTGGGGGGGGTAAGGGGGCGAAAGCACGTAAAGGAAGAAACATAGTGGTCAGTGTGAACTATGGAAATAATTATAATTTATCAAGGAATCATAAGAGTGAGATAGGGGAGGGGGAAGGAACTGATATGAATGCTTGATACAATTGATATATGCATTGCTATAAGAGCTGTAAGAGCCCCCAATAAAATTATCTGTTAATAAAAATAATAAATACATGTCAAAAAAAGAACTAAAGGAATGTGATGTCTTTCATCAGTGCTATACCACACCCTTGCTGACTTTTCCCTTCCTTGTGACCCTTCAGTGAGATGTCCATTTGTCTTCAGATGAGCTTTGAGTCTCTACTCCAACCCCCCTTGATTGCATCAATATGGTTGTTTATTTTGGACTTTCTGACGCCATGGACACTTATGATCACACAGGCTGGGGTGCTTCATCAATGTGGGATTTGTTGCTTCCCTGCTAGATGGCCACTTGTTTATCTTCAAACCTTTAATACTCCACGTGCTATATCTTGCTATAGCCAGACACTATCAGCTTTCTTCACCACATTAGCTTATGCACCCATTTTGTCTTCAGCAATCATGCTGGGTATGTGAGCATCACAGAATGCCAGGTTATTAGAACAAGACATTGAGGAATGCCCTTGCATTGAGGGAGGATTTAAGTAGAGACCAGATGTCCACCACCTACCTTAATTTATCCTATAAACATATGTACATAGACCTATATCCCTATCATTATATATTAATATATTTACATATGTACATACTTATATTTATACCTCTATAAATATCTTTTGCCTCCTAGTTCTTTCCTCTATTTCCTCTTACTTTCCTCCTGTCCCACTATCATGTTTGATCTTCCTTTGGCTCACTGTGATTCCTCTCAACTACCTTGCATTTGATCCCCACCAAGCATTCTACACCCTCCTCAACATCGATTATAGATCTCTTGTTCCCTTGCCCCTGGGTTTGTTGGCTCCCCACTCCATTTTCCCCACCTCCTCCTCTTCTATGTCCATCCCAGAACCATCAGATCCATTGTTTTCATTTTCTCCTCAGAATTGTTTATCCTGCCTATCTTACATAGCTAAGCATGAAAGAAAAAGCCTATAATTCCAGGTCTAGCTGCTGATCCTCATGAATGTTTTCTGAGTGGGTCTGATGAGGTGCCAAGCCCTTATCTTTGGGTCTGAAGTCTGTTTGGGGGATTCCTCAGGTACTTTGGTACTTTTCTCCCCTTGCTGCTTTGTTGCACTACCTTTGTGTTGTACCCCGGTGGTAGGGCGGGGAGACAGACCAGGCACAATTCTCACACTGTGTCTCCAATGCTATTCCCTATTGCTCTCTGGGTCAGTAAGAGGACATGGTGGGACCAGTCCTACAATCCTCTCTGTGTATTGGCTGCTCTGAGCAGGAATGTCATCCTCAAGGCTAGGTACGCCAGGAAGCCTCCTCTCGGTCTCTCTTTTTCCTCTTAGTTTGCTCCCATGTGGTCTGGGTTGGCCAGCCACTTTCCTTGGGCTGTTTCTTCAGTGCTTTCCTCTGTAGTTCATTCTTGTGGTGAGTGGGGTTCATGTAGTTGGGATAGGGGTTGGTCCACGGACCTCTCTGTTAGTTTACTGCTTCATGTGGCTATATTGCCCTCAAGGCTTGGCACACCAGGTTGAGGACTGATCCTTCTGCCCCTTTTCTGTATATGCATATCCTCCCCATGGATGGATTAGTGTCCTGTTCCCACCTTTACCACCGCCACCATGTTTCCTCTTCTTTATGTTGGTATGCCATATGCATCATTTGACATGGTCTATCGCCTGGCTGTGTACCAATCCCTCAATCTGTAAATTATGTATTAAATCATTTTCTTCTGTAACCTCTGTGTTGATTGGACCTACCTCAATGGACTCATGTTGTACTTATCCTGTTGTATTTGCCTACCTTCACTTGGATTTCCTTCAAATCTTCCCATGAGACAATGTGTTAACACTATTTTTTTAGGGATGCATATTACTCCATTGTGTGTGTGTGTCAGAGTTTTCTAATCCATTTGTCTACTGATGGGAATTTAGGCAATTTCTATCTCTTTGTGATTATGAATTGTGCTTCAATAAACACTGGAGTGCAATTGACTAGTTGCAGTCTATTTCTTATGGGTATGTGATAGTTACATAATCTGGTGTCAATCTGAGGATTCGGAGTGAAGAGGTGGAGTCTAGTCTGTCAATCAGATCCTAGTTTGATGACCTCATTTGGAGGCATATATAAAGAGATAAATAGCTCACTGAGGACAGGACACATGCTCAATCCCTGCAAAGCATTCTTGCTGACAAGCCACATGGAGACAGACTGATGGTAGCTAGATCCACAGAACTGGAGAAGACACATGAAGACTCCTGCCAGTGCTGAGATCCTTACACTGTCACTAGAACCACGAAAATTTCCACCCACTGACTTGTGATGTCTTTAGCATCATTGTTTGTGCTTCATGAGTCTGGGGAGGAATTTATAGATTGGTGTTGGACATAAGAGCTAATATTGAACTTCTGGACTTGATCTGGATGTTTCCTCTACAATCAATTGCTCTTGTATATAAAGTTCTTTCTTATACATGAGTGTCTCTCTGGAGACATAAAACAGGATATATGTCCAATGGTGAGATGGTTGGGTCATAAGGTAGCTCAATTTCCATTAGCTTCAGATTGCTTTCCACAGAGACAGTAGGTATCTATAAGACCACCAGCAATGGATGAGAGTTCCTATCTCTCCATATCCCCTCCAGCATTTATTGTGGATTTTTTGAATTGAGCTATCCTCATGGTGTTAGGTGGTATCTCATAGTTGCTTTGATTTGCATTTTTTCTGATAGCTAATGATTGGGAGAATTTTCTTGTATGTTTATTGGCCATTTGGTTTTACTCCCTAGTGAAACTTCTGTTCAGGGCTTTTGAACAGGGCTACCTCCTCAGAGGGTTCTCTGAAATTTTCTTGTTGCAGGCTATTAGGGTATTGGATATTGTAATAAGAAACCCTTTGATATGTCTGTGTGTGTGTGTGTGTGTGTCCTTCCCCATTGCAGTTAACCTATGTATTTCCTATGCCAAGGTTCTCAGGTTTGTTCGGATTCCCTCACTGATGGCCCTAAATAATCTGGGGTTTGACTTTGAGGACTGTGATCCACTTTGAGTTTTTTCTTGTGCATGAGGTGGAGTAAGAATCTTGCTTAATTTTTATGCAGGTATATATCCATTTTTCCAGCACCTCTTGTAGAAGAGGGCACCGATTTGATGTCTTAGGGCCCTTCTTGAAGACCAGCTGTCTATATGATGCTGGTTTTATTTCTTGGCTTTCTGTCCTTTCCTATTGGTCTGAATAACTGCCATTGTACCAGTTGCTTCATTTTCTGGATCATTACATAGAGCAAGGGGTTTTAAAAGCTCACAGAAAGTCACCCAAATCTTCACAATTAGTCTCAACTTAACTGAAGCAACAGAGGAAGGAGGAAAGACAGGACCAGGATGTGCCTCCAAGAGCATGCCCCTAATTCCATGAAACCAGGAGAACTGGATAGTGCCAGGCTATCATTTCCTCCAAAGCATTTTATCTTAGCGCAACACATTTTTATGCTTGAAAATTCTATTGTAGGTTGTCTTATTTCTCTCTGTCAAAAATCCATACATAGAAAGTATTGCATAGCCCATTATATCAGATGTAGTTAGGTTAAATATAATAACTTATTATTTGGTTTCCTTTTGACCCATTTTAAAGTTGGTTTAGTACTTAATATCTTCTGCTCTCTTTTCGACTGAGGTTTTTCTTCTCTTTTGTCTAGTAAATATTGAACTTTTTAATTTGCTTTTTTTGCCTCCTGTGAGTGTTTGGTATGGTTTTCTGCATAGGAAATCCAGGGAGGGAAAATCTATAGCGACAGTAGCTGGATTAATAATTACCTAGGTAGCAAGAGAGTTTGGGGGGGAATTGGGAGTTAATGATTAGAAAAAAAATGCTCTGAAATTGATTGTAGTGATTGTTGTGCAGCTCTTCTTCATATGATTGAATAATTAAACTGTATGACAATGTGAAATATATGCCAATAAAACTTTCAAAAATAAATTGATCATAAAATAGGCCAACAGAGCAAATGAGATCATAGCTAGTTTATACAGAGAATGACATAAACAAGAAAGTTCTACAAAACTAGGAAGTATATTAACAAAATTCACCTTTAGAATATTCAGTATACCAAAGATCATAAAAACACAAGCACTGGAAAAAAAATGCAAGCACTGTAGAAATCTTATTTAGGTAGTAAAGATAATTTTATGAATTGTCATAACATAGTCTAATGAAAATGCTTGAGGACATCTGAAAAGCCATTCTGAGAGTCATTTTGACTGAAATACACTTGGGTGTCTACCTGTCCCAAACCCTGAGTAAGAGCAATCAAATTAGTAAACAATTGATTGCTAAGTACTGATTATTTGGATCCATCCAGAGGCACCTTGGAAGAAAGACTTAGTAATCCACTTCCAAAAAATCAGCCACTGAAAGTTATATAAGCCTGTTTACTCTGATAATCATTGGACCGATTAATGGATGAATAAAGCATTCCTTGACAACATTTTTTCTTATTTGTCATTTTTGTTTATGTTGGAGACAGAAGAACTAAAGGACATGCATGTTTCAGAAGAAAAAGGAGAAAGTGAAAAAAAAGTGGAATATTTGATTAGCCCTCTATTGACTGCACTGTCCAAGTATACACATTTAGCTAGACTCATATAGAAAAACTATGGATGTTTTATCACAACCTTCTGCTAAGGAATAGTATTACTATAATCATCTATCAGTATCCTTGGGAATTGAAAGCGGGAACTGGAAAATTAATTACCCAATTATCAAATTGCCATGGGATCTACCAGAAAAAGAGAAGAGGGTTTTGTTTTGTTTTTAGTTTTGGATTTTTTGGTTTCTGTTTACCCTTTTCTAACCACCAAGTGGGCAATTATCACATCCCAAAATCTTTGGCTGCTAAGATGGTACAGTTTGAAGACTGAGGCATAGCTACAGACAGCAGTGGCTATAGTTTTAAAATGCTGAATGAGCTCTCGCTGCTGGTGATGGAAACGACTGGCAATAAGAAATAGCTCGTTGGTGCCCTGCTTCAAGTGGCATCTGGGTTTCGGATCTCGTTCTAGAGAGCTCTCTCTTTGGAGAGCAGTGAGTCAGTAGTCAAAAGACCACGTGGCAACAAGTTCTTACTGATGACAGAACAGATGACAGAGATGACGGTTTGGGGAGACGGGTGGAGAACACACTGGTGCTGCAAACTCGATTTGTTCTCAGCCACCCATCTCTTTGAGTGTGCTTCTTAGTTCTTTCAAACCCGGCTGGATTTTGCTATAGAAAAAAATGGCCTGATTCTCAGACTTCAAGATAAGATAGACTTCAAGGAAAATCCATTCATAGCTAAGGGGACAGGAGCGAGTCTTTACACCAGAGCAGAATTCAGCTAAGATCATTTTTCTCTTTGAAGATAAAAGATAATTTTACAAAGGGATAGAGAACCTGAAGAAAAAACTATCAATGAAGTCTTGCGGTTAAAACTATCCTGACAAAGAGAAACAGAGATGAAAAACAATGAAATGTCATTATTAAGGACTGACGGGTTGAAAATAGAAATACCAATTAAAAGGATTGATTGCATCACATTTGGAGAAACAGAAAATATATTTTATAGTGTTTCGAGGACAAGAGTAAAATTTTGATCAAAATTTGGAGTTTCAAGCTACCCCCTCCAATGATACTCAAGATTATTTTTCCAAAATATATCATTGAAATCAGTGTAAACAACTATGTTACATGCCATTGTGTGTATATACCTACATATATGTGTGTATATATGTATGTATGTATATATATATATACATTCATTCTAACTGGTAGGAGTGAGCCTATCTTTCATAGACTTGTGGCCTAGCAATGCTTTGTTCTTTCTTAATAAAGGTTCCTTTGGACACCACACACACACACACACACACACACACACAGACAAGAAAAAGAAAATTCAGTTTCATCGTAGTTGAACATTTGCTGGGAAACAAACCCTGAGCCTCTACATATTCAGCAAATACAGTCATAAATTTATCGGCTTCATTTCAACTTGCACTCACCTCTTCCCCATGTGTCACTACCCTGCGGATGTCTGTTCTCTGTTTGAATTTTCCACACCAGTCACAGCTGCTCTGGACCACTTGGGATTGCTTCGCACTCCCTCCTTCAATATTTTCCATGCAATCTCTATGAAGCACTGGCTAGACCGGCTATCCCTACCAAATGGTTTCTGATTTGTCCAAATTAACAGAGACTTTCATCCTCTCTGACGATCTGGGTTGTTCGTCTCGTGGTTATCAATTTCACACCTTTCACGACATTAGCCACTTCAATCACATTTTTTAATTTAAAATGTTGATGACATGTTGTGTTCAGACGCCAAATTGGAGAAGCAGCAGCCCAATCCAAATATCATAATCATAATCTTTAACTCTTTTGTGGTACTCATACTTTCCCACTTGACTTTTATTCCTGGGATCACTAACTCTTTGGAGGCATGACCATGATATTTTATGCAAAAAAAAAAGATGCAAAAGTAAGCACAATGACCCATGTTTTCACACACTGACACAAGCACCCTAGATAGTCTGAAGCAGAGTGGTACTCAGACAGAAGGGTCCCCACTTCGTGCCACTCATCCTTTGGTTAACTATGGAGCAAAATTACAAACATAGAGTTCTTTTTTCTAAATTTGCTAGAAAGTTTGAGCTTGGAGCCATTCAACAACTGAGCTATCATCCATAGACTAAAAGAGCACAAACTAATGAAACTTAAACCGAAAAATTAATCGAGAGAACCCATAAAACTACTGTCCAGGCTAACTGGGAGAAAATGATAGCTGGCACAAATTACTAATTTTAAAAGTAAAAAGGGGACCATCACCACCGGCCCATTGGCACTTAAAGGATAATAAGGATATATTCTGAACAACTCTATTCTCAGACATTTGATAATTTAAATGAAATTATTCAATTCCTTGAAAGACCTATCACAGTTCCCACAAAGAAAAATAGATCATTTGCGTATACTTTTACCTATTTTTTAAATTGAGGCAACAAAAAACAAACTTCCCAAACAGAAAACGCTAGATCTAGAGGGTGAAATGTTGAATTCTACCAATTTTTCATGAAGAAATGATACCAATCCTCTAATCTCTTCCCAAGAATAGAAGCTAAGAGGATACTTTCTAATTTGTTTCATGAGATTAACACTGAGCATTATCCTTGAAACAAAACCTGATATTTACAAAACTAGTAAGGAAAATTACAAATCATTTGCTTTCATAAACATAGTTACAAAAATCCCCCCCAAATTATTACCAAATCAAGACTTCTCATTTTTGGTGATAAGAAATACAACGCTAAATGCAGGTGAAATCTCCACACCTTAAACAAGGTAAATGATGACACGAAAGAGTACATGATAGACTGAACCCCCAGTGGCGTAGGGGTTGTGGGCGAGACTGTGGCCCACTAGGATGGAGGTTCAATTCCAGCTCCACAGGAGCAAAGCCTGGGCCTCCTACTCCCACCACCAGAGGGCAGTGATGCCAAAAAAAACAAACAAAAAAGAGTACATGATAAGTGACAACTTTGGTACATAGTATAGCATATACAATCTGACAACAGCAAAAACTAAAATGGTTACATAGGTAGATCTTGATGTAGATGTAGATGCTGTTAGATGCCGTCACTTGAGTCAGTTCCAACTTACAGCAACCTTATGTACAACAGAGCTAAACACCACCCAGTACTGCACAGTCCTTACAATTGTTCTCATGTTTAAGCTCTTGATGCTGCCACTGTGTCAGCCTATCTTCTCAAGGGTCTTCTCCTTCTTGGTTGCCCCTCTACCAAATATGATGTCTATGTCCAGGAACAAGTGTCTTCGGATAACAGGTGCAATGTATATGAGACAACGTGTCATTATCCTTACCTCTAAGGAGTATTCTTCACCAGCACTATATTTCAACTACATTAAATTCTTCTTTAATTTTCCTTATCCAAGTCCAACTTTCACATAACAGCCTTGCCTTTCAACACTGGAGGAGCTCTTGTGCAGAAGATTTACCCAATGCAATGCACCCCTTTGAGCTCTTGATTTACCCAATGCTTCATAAGCACTGATTGTGGATCCAAGCAAGATGAAATCATGGACAACTTTACTCCTTTTTCCATTTATCATGATGTTATCTATTAGTCCAGTTGTAAGGACTTTACATTAAGTTGTAATCCAACCTGAAGTCTGCAATCACTGAACTTCATCGACAAGTGCCTCAAGTCCCCCTCCCTTTCAGGAAGCAAAGTTGTACCATCTGCATATCTCTGGTTGCTAATAAGACATCCTCTAATGCTGATGCCCCATTTTTCTTCATATCATCCAGCTTGTCATGAATTCCACAGCATACAGATTGAATAAGAATTGTGAAAAGATACAACCCTGACTTACACCTCTCTTTATGTTCAACCATGCAGTATTGTCATGCAGTCATGTGTATAGGAAGGCAGATGCGAGTGCATGCTTAAGTGTGTGCCTTTATTGTTCTGAAGCACCATTGAATCAAGCACTGGCTCCTATCAACCCTGGGAAAACCAGAGTAAAACAGTACCTGATCCAACACCACCTCACAATTGTTCGTAAATTTGAACCGATTGCTGCAGTCATTGTGTTAATCTATGTCACTGAAGGCCTTCCCCTTCCACCACTGCCTCACTTTATTTCTCAGGCTTATGAGTGAGAGAGAGAGTGAGTGAGTGAGTTGCAAAGAACAGAGGGGGCATAATGACAGATACTTCCCCGTCATAACGAAATACCCGAGTTGGTTTACCACTTAGAAGGATCAGGACCAGCATCTTATGAGGCAATGCAATCAATTGACATAATGTCGTTTGTAAAGTTTATACTCAACACTCATTTCGCTAGTAGCATCTGCAGTCTTAAAAGCTTGAGAGCAGCCATCTAAGAGCAAACTCATTTGGAGGGAGGGAAAAAGGAAACCAAATACTCAAAGACAACACTCACTGACAGGATGAACAGCCCAGATGAACCACCGCCTTCCTTTACCTTGAGACTAGTTCTCACTGATACTGTTTATTTTATGAGCTAGTGAGAAACACAAGCGGTCTCACAAAGGCATCTCTTTAATACCAAATGGTCGACAGTTACCTTAAAGCAAAAATCAAGAAGGGGATGGGAGGAAAACCGGAATGCTGGGTGCATGAACATGCAATAAAAATTGAAGTCATTAAAAGGTTGGCCATTGTAGAAAATGTAACTAATGTCACTAACAATATGTACTAAAATTAAAATATGGGAATCTAATAAACTTTCATCAAAAGCACAACAGAATATTATTTTTAATGAGCAAATCAGATGTAATAATGTGAAAGAATTGTATGAATAACCAAATGGGAATTATTTCAAGCTGTTTCGGCACTTCAAAGATAATCTATTAAAAAAATAGTTTGAACTACATTAAAAGTTTTGTTTTTCATAAGGCATATAAGAATAACAGTAGCTAAAATAGTGGAAACCGTACCAGTTCGTTACTACCCGAAAACAAAACACAATATAGATGACAAATATATGTATGAACAATATGTATATGCCTAATATACATAGACAGTAGAGCCCTGGACCTCCGTGCTAATTTGTTCTAGAAGGAACATCGAGACGTGATGCAATCAAGTCCAGATCAATTTTTCCCATAGGAAATAACTGAAAACAGATTAATCCATTCTCAACCACTGATTTTTACCTGAACCTTGCCTTTTTATACAAATCATTGCACAGAATTTCAAAGTAAGTTCTTAGTTAAATAATATATATAAGAAACATGACATTTTGAAAGTTTTTAACAATCACAGTATGGGCCATACCTTGAGATTGATGAGGATCTGAATCTGTGGACATGGATGTGGAGAGGTAATATGGAAAGAGAGTCTGAAGGGAAATATACACAATGACTTTTGAATTTTAGTAATTTTTACAGGAGTTTAGCTTCTTTAGGTGATTTACAGGAATTTTTTCCATTCTTTGCCGTTTTTCACTAAGCTCTGGCTAGCTTTCTCTAGAAAAATCTGTCTTTATGTGGTCTGCTGTTGGCATCTGCTTAACTGTTTTCTAAGAGTTAACTAAATCATAATCAACAATATCGATAACCTGGTTAACCAGTTATCATGGTGATTCTTTGCAAAAAAAATTCTTTCTTAAGACGCTTTTTTAAAGTTGAAAAACAGTACAAAAAACCACAAAAACTAAGAAAATTATAACAAAACTCTTGGAACACAGCTGCAAGGGTTTGAATAACGCATACTAACAACATCTAATAACAACGCCAACTAACACCGCGTGACCGAAACACGAACTGATTTGTCTACAGAAACCACACGGATCAAATCAGATGCCAATGTTTTTTTCAAGCTCTGATGCAAAATTTTCTGAACACTTCACATCTAAATTCGATTATGTTGGATACTGATATATTCGAGTACCAGGGTCCACTGTATAATCTATACATAAAAGGAAACTTCAAAAAAGTGTGTGGGGGGAAAAAACCTTTAGTCCTTTAATCCATTACCTTTTAATTCCATTTTCAAACTTTTTGGAGCTTCCTCATATATGAAAAACTCCTGAGAAAAAGTCAGAGCAAATACAAAATAATAACAAAGGAATGTCAAATGTACTTAGTTGTGTGTATTAATACTTGGGAATAGAATATCATAGGGTAATGTGTACTTGTGAAAATGGCTATGATTAGAAGAAGAAAAAAGAAAGAAAGGCCGTGTGGTGGTTCAGGGTACAACACTTACCTTCCCGGAGGAGACCGCGGTTCCATTCATGACCAGTGCATCTCATTTGTAGTCACTGCACATCATTTAGTGAAGGATTGTGTGTTGCTACAGTACTGTGCCAGTCTGAGTAGACTAGAGAAACAAATTCATAAACAGGCACATGTATAAAAGAGAAGTTTTATACAAAGGGTAATTGAGAAAACAGTCCAGTCCAGGGTCTTAAGTCTGATACTCGTCCATATGTCTGATACCAATCTTTAAGTCCTCTGCAGAAAACACAAGCAATGATGCCAAATGGAGAATAATCACAGGCCGGTGGATGGAAAGTTTTTGGATCCAGTGGGGGTTTCAGCATCTCAGTGCTGCCAGGGATTTCCATGTGGCTTCTCTAGGTCCAAATTTCTGGCCTCATCAGGGTAGGTCCATGTGGCTTCTCCTCAGGATGTCTCACAGGGCAGCAGCCTTGTCAGCCGAGTGTCTCCACGCGCTTGTTATCAATAGAGTCTTCAAGGAAGTGAACCGAGGGAGACGGTGTCTCCGCCTCCAATAAGAAATGACCACATTTCCCAGAATGCTCAGGAGAAGGCCACGCCCACACAGAGGTCTCATCGACTATCTCCAGGTTGACAGACTAGATTCCACCCCTGCCCTCTTAATCCTCAAATTGACACCAGATGAGGTAACTGCCACAGGTGCTGACCATATTTCAGCATAGCTGGTCTGACCTGCAATCATTCATGGTGATGACCCAGGACGGGGCCCTATGTCCTTCTGCTGCACATAGGGTCACAGGGAGTTCAGAGTAATCAGTAGCCAATGACACAAGGATGTGTGAGATGTGCTCAGTAGAGTTTACTGAGCTGCCGAAAGTCATCAAAAAACACAGAAAGTGTAACCCTGTGGAGGCAAGTTACTGATTAGGCAAATTTCTTTGTTGTGACTATGTGTCGGTGTGAATGTGTGTTTCATAAGGAGAAGCTTTATCATGGCTGTGGCGTAAAGAATCAATGAATGATGCTAAATGCTATCACATGTGAGACACGTAGCTTCTGTTCTAGCTCATCAGCTTTTAACTCTTCCCACTCTCTATCATGAACTACCCACAACTTCCACCAAGTTGAAAAACTGGACGGCTTACCAAGTAGGGCAAAAGCAGAACATTACTGGCATAACACTACTGAGGGCGTCTGGTAAAGATCCGATATAATAAATAAATTTTAATAACAATATCAAAACATGTAACAAATCATTCAAACTCAGATATGATAAATAGAGACTTTTATCAGTGGCCGGTTTTAATTCAATAGGGGAAAATGTTGAAGTTTTTACCTTTTAATAAACATGTCGTTATACTATTTACATATTACACTCTGTTGCCTAGAAACAGTTTCAGTGACTTGGAAATTAAGATGCTGATATCCATGAACACTTTATGAATCTAATAAATCTGATTCTCCCTTTCAAATACTGCCTTTAACTCACTATATACTGTTGGTAATTTATTTTAAAGACCTTAAAAACATAAAAGCTTATTAAATGCCTAGTAATATATTTTTCATTATTATTGTTATTCATTATTGGTAGGATGATGATCATAAATAAGTGTGTTTAAGCTATTCTCCTCACAAAGGAAACCCTTGTGGTCCTACTTTAAACAGTAGGACCTATTTGAAACTTCAAGCTGAGAATGCCTCGTAAAGAAGATAAGTGTACAGAAGTAAATTAATATTACCTATACATCCCCTACTGGTATAATGAACTGGTTAAATAACTTTTTGACTATATTTGCAATTTGGAAAGGTCTAGGAATTTCTTATTGCTGAACCAGACACATGGATCAATAGTAATTCTTATTCCAAAACTTTTAGAACCCTTGGGAACAAAGGGTGACCATATCATGGATTATAGCTTTGCAAAAAATTTTAAATAAAAGGTATTCTTGTGGCTAGCAGTTCAACACTTAGCCCACTATACCATCAAGACTCCTAAATAAAAGGTATTCTAAGAGAATGGTCTGATTTATAACTATTAAAACATTACCAAGGCATTTCCACTGAGTTTAATGTTCCAATAGCACAGCCAAGTAATGCACACATACATCAGTAGTTATCATCAACATGCAAAAAGAAAAGGTACACCTTGCACATCCTGCTGCCCTTCTGACACCAACCTTAGAGGTACTACACTTGATGTAATCTTGTTGTATGTTTCATTTTAAATTGAGCATTAAAGAAAATGCAGTATATATTTTTTTCTCCTTTTTTCCCAAGCAAATGCAGTATACTAATTGTACCTCTGCTGATAACCTTTTATGGAGGTCTCTTGCCATTTATTCCTTTTGTGAATTTTTTTTCTCTAGTCCCACTCCCCACCCCCAACTCTCGCAAATAAAAAAGCGGTTTTGCTTGTTTCTTTTCCTGGCTGAGTCAGCACACTCATGACTCTGGAACTTTGAAGTGGTTAATATTCACGAAGCATGAAAAACTCATGAATCTATACTGTGTGACCTGACCCATATAAATTTGCATGCTTAGCTGTTTATATATATACATAGGATATAGAAAGACAAGTCAAAACTGTAACTATGAAATCAATCATCAAAATAACTTTGGAGGCTTGTGCTCTTTGTTTTTTGTTGTGCTTTTCAATTTTCTATAACACACACAAAAAATCTTGAAGGGGAAAAAAAGTTATTTTTAAAACTTGCATTCAGTCCACATTGCCTGTAGAATACAGTTAGCTTGATGACAAATAAATAAGTGTTCATTTCTATTATTCTAATCATGCCCCCCCCCCGGAATAGATTAGAGTTCTTCCTTTAAAGTACAACACCAAAATACATAGTCCGATGATCAAAAACTATCCAACAGACACGTTTCAAAACACTATTTCAACTGAGTTTGTGAAAATGTGAACACAAAAGAAAAATGAATCTGGATTGTCTGGCTCTGAAAAGAGAAGCAAGGGACCTTTCCACTGTTTACAAGCTAACGGTTATTATACATATTCCCAGATAATCCAATTAATTTTTGTAAAATTTTATTTCTTTACAGATGCCTAAGCACAATCACATTCTACAGCAACTTTTTGGCAAGTGAAAAAAGATTCCTTTATGTGATACTCTTTTCTGGAGGGTATCCTGAGCCACATTACAAACACTGACGGTGCGCCCACCCAAATGGAATTGAGCACAAAGTTTCAGGGGAAATGAGTGAGTATGTAACACCGGTGAAGAAATAAAAACAAAACAGACTCAGGATAGCAACTGCTAGTCATTGAACCAAAGCCTTTACAGTTGATTTTCTCCTCAAAACAGTTTTCGGAGGATAGAATTATGCTACTTAAAAAAATTTTTTTTAATTATGCTACTTTATAGGTGGGTAGAGGCTTAGAGCTAATAAATGCTAAACGTCAGGCTTTAAAAAAACAAAGTTTAAACTATTAAGCATTCTGCTCACACAACCTCTTGAAAGTTATTTTTAATGGGATTCATAATATTGTTGTTTCCTGTGTGAAAACAGTTGGAACCATGCCAATTCTTGAATGCCCTCAGACAAAACACTAGCAAATGTTTATTTCAACAGACCTCAAAACAAGCCCTTCTTTTCTTTTTCATTTTATTGAATACAGGACCCTGGAGCAATATTGGGCAAGGGACTTGCAGATGCCGAGACAACACAGCTGCTGTCACTAATTTTGTCCACAGGCAAGTGTCGACATTCTTTTCCTTGTAGGGAGGACCATGACGGTGGTCTCTGCTCAAGTCCATATGTGGTTTTTGCCCAAACAAATGAAGACTCATACCTTAGTGTGGTCATCTTAGAGTCTTAAAAAGGACTATCTGTTCTCCCTTTCTACCCCACCTTCCCTCCATCCTCCCATTATCACCCTTCTCTCCACTTGTCCTGAGGGAATCTTCTGTCTTGGATTCCCTGTATTTCAAGTTCCTATTTGTCCCAGTGTACATTCTCCGGTCCAGCTGGATTTATAAGGTAGAATTGGGATCATGACAGTGGAGGAAGGAAGCAGTTAAGAACAAGAGGAGCGTTGTATGTTTCCTCACTACTGTACTGCACCCTAACTGGCTCGTGTACTCCCCAAACCTTCTGTAAAGGAATGTCCAGTAGAGAACAGATTGCAGGGATCTACATAGAACCTCCTCCCTGAGGGACAGACAGGGGAAAAGCAGGTGAAGGGAGACTCCGGATGGTGTAAGAAATGACAAAATAATAATAATTTATAAATTAGCAAGGATTCATGGATGGGGGAGGGGGGGAAAGATGGGGAGTGGATTCCAGAGGCTCAAACAGAAAGCAAGAGTTTTGTGCATGAGAAGGGAAACAAAGGTACAAAAGTGCTTGACACAACGGATGTAAGTGTGAATTGGGATAAGAGTTGTATGAGCACCCAATAAAGTGATTTAACAAAAAGAGAAGTAAATATCACGGATTTATTTGTAAAAGTAGCTCAAGTCCAAAACCAATAGGACAGAGCAAATCAAGAAGAAAAAATTTAGCCTAAATTGAAATTCTGAAACCCACACAGAGTTTTCAAGGTTAAAGCTTTATGGGAACAGACAGCTTCATTTGTCTCTTGTGTCATAACTAATAGAAAAAATATATTGAAAGAATTTGATTCTTCCAAAATAGTATGAATGAAGACAAATCTGATCATTAAAACTAAAAAAAAAAGACTTAAAGTAAACAGTAAACTGAAGCTTTGATAGTAAATTATTCAAAGAACAGATGGACTGTAACTTGACAACTTTCATCACAATAATGATGAAAAATTATTTGTGTTCCCATATAACACACACAAAACTAGATATAGCTAAAGCAAATAGAGGTATTTCAATGCTATGCAAGAATGCAATGAAGTATTGTGTAGAATTTTTAAGAAAATGATCATCTCTTTTTAAAAATCTTCTTGCCAATATCTATGTTATCCAATTTTTAAGATAATTCTCTTTTCTCAAAAATGGGCTTAAATGTTGAGAAATCAATCACCTCATGTTAATGGATAGCATTACAAATAGAAAAAGACATTTTCAAATATAACTTTTGATATGAAGTTTAGGAGAAAGAGCAGCATCAGGTAGGGGTAACCTCCGAGACTAGTAGATCAGGAAAGTCTAGTAACACAAGAGGATGAATCAATTTGTGCAACCACATATTCAGAATCAATAACATGTGCCTCAAAAGAGAACTCTGGCCTTACTTCTTTCTACACAAAACACTTTGTCCTTTCAGCAGGCCATGGTCCTGTCAATATTCTTCTCCAGCACCATGATTCAAATGCATCGATTCTTCTATGGTCTTCCTTATTCAATGTCCAACTTTGCCATGTATATGAGACAGTAGAGAGTACCATGGTTTAGATCAGGCACACCCTAGTTCTCAAAGTAACATCCTTGTTCTTGAATACTCTGAAGAGGTTTTGTGTAGCAGGTTTCCCTAATTCAATACATGTCTTGATCTCTTGACTGTTAAAGCCAAGTCCATAGGTTGCAGATCCAAGTAAGATGAACTCCTTGACAACGTCAGTCTTTTCAGAATGTACTCCCTCGTCCTGGCACACCCCCACAATTGTTCCTATGCCTGACCTCATTGTTGCAGTCATTGTGTCCATCCATTTCCTTGAGGACCTTCACACACCTACTGCTTGCTTGTAGTCTCTAATACAGTGCCCAATAGTTAGTGTACTTGAGAAGGAAGAACACAGAGAGACTGTCAGGTTTCCCCAAACAAGTGGCTCCTGTCCCAAATTGAATTTAAACGGAGTCCACGATCCCAGAAAGTACAAATTGTCTATATCTGTATCAGTGGACTTTTCTAAGAAATAGTTGAAACAACAGACTCAAACTCCCCAAGAATCATACGGATGGCAAAAGACCAGGCCACATTTCACTCTGTTCTGCATAAGGTTGCCATAAGGCAGAACAGATGTGACAACTAACGATAGGGTTTTAAGGTAAAAACCTAGCTTTAATCTTCGGTCTTAATATGTTCTGTGAATGTAATAGCTAAAGCCTCACTAAGCCTTCTTCCCTAAGTCCTGGCTTGCTTATGGATGTCATTTTCAGATCAACCCCAGAAAGACCCAACTCTTTATATGTTTGTTAATCCTTTATGGGGATGTAAGGTAAATGGCAGCATGAAGGGGGCGAAAATGATACTTTGGGGCAGGGGAGAGAGAAATGCATTCCGAAGTTAAAAGAAAAATTATTCCACAAAGCTCATATAATACTCAATTACTTTTGCATAAATACCAAATAAAATACAATGCAGATGCCCTTTCTCTGGGGGGAAAAAAACAACAACAACACCAAAACTGACTTCAGGTTTAGGGCTTCCTTTTATAATGTTAAATGGAAGTGAATTTTGGTTCCCTCAAAGTTCTCTGCAATGATTAACTTAGTGAGTTTTATTTATGAATTGCTTCTTTGTTTGTAAATTATTTCTTCACGGGAAGCTCCATTTCCTCTAGAAATTAACCCAGTGGCACCAAATAACTTACGTATAAGTAAAGACTAGTTCCTCATAACAATGACGAGCGAGAGCTAAATCAATAAGGTTGGTGATTGACGAAATGTCATCTGTTGCAAGATTTTGATTTCTCTTTGCTGGCAGATAATAAAGAAGAAAGGAAATCAAAGGAGACCATTCCCCTTCTAATATCAGAGGATGAAATCTATAAACTCACAGAGAGAACACTTGAAGGGTTGAGTTCCCTGTACCGCTACTTCCTCCCACTTGCCCCTATAAATTTGACCAGGGGTATCCTTTTCTGCAGTTCATCTGATATGTCTGCAGAACTGCAACCTAACAATAAAAACATGAAAATAGCTACTTTAATCAGGTTCACAACATCACTGTGTACAACAGAATAAAGCATTGCCCTGTCCTGTGTCATCTTCACATGGTGTCAACCCATTTTATTGAAAGTCTGCCTCTGCTTTTACTAACCTCCTACTTTACCAAACACAAAAATTGGTCTTATTCGATAATATATTCAAAGTATGTGACACAAAGTCTTGCCATCCTTGCTTCTAAGGACCATTCTAGAAGTACTTCCTCCAAGACAGATTTATTTCTTTTTTCTGGTCGCCCCAAATATATCCAATATTCTTTAACAATACTATAATTCAGGTAGATCATGACTCAGCACACCTAAAGAATGGAAAGCAGGGATGCAAAAAAAAAAAAAAACCCTGTACACCAATGTTTTCTTTGTTTATTTGGGCATCACTGCCCTCTAGTTGTCGTGGGAACTACCCAGCGCTACTCCTGAGAGCCGCTGCTGGATCGGAACCGCCAAGCCCGCAGGCCACAATCCCACACTCAACCACTTAACGCCAGCGGGGCTCAGACCTACACCAATGATTATTGCAACATCATTCACCATAGTCAAAAGGAGCAAGCAACCTAAACATCTATCAAGAGATGGGAGATAAACAGAAGTGTGATATACCTACAATGAAATATTATTCAGCCATACAGAGAAATGAAGATCTGAAACATGTCACAACATGGTTAAATCATCAAAGCTTTATGGGAAGTGAAATAAGTAAGTCACAAATACTATAAGTTCCCACTTGTATTAAATAAATAAATCTATGGATACATAAGTTTATTAGTGATGGGAGGAAGGGGGGAAAGGGATGTCATTTGATGAGAGTTAATATGTTTATGCATTATATATTTTTTAATTCACTACCATCAATCCTATCTCACAGAGACCCTATAGAATAGAACCTAACTGCCTCGGTGGGTTGTCAGGAACCCAACTCATCCTGATAACAGAAAGACTCATTTTTCTCCCCTGGAGCTGCTGGTGGTTTCAAACAGCTGACCTTGCAGTTAGCAGATCAACACCTAACCCCCTATGCGGCCAAGTTTCCTGTCCACACTAGTTTTATCTATGTGTACAAATACACCTGTATGCATAGATGTGTATATAGTATATTTTATCAGACATAAATGTATAATACAATGTATAAATATATGCTCTATATTCAGATATACTATTTGTTTAAATAAAACATTTCCCATATACATAAAACAATAAAAAAGACAATTGTATTTCAGGCACTGTTGTAGATAACATAAATATATGAACTTACACAATATAATTTTAGGAGCAAATCATTACAATTCTGATTTTATTGATAAAAAGAACAAAGTTCTAGAGGTGATATTTCATTATTAACTAACAGGGTCTCATCTACTAACTCCAATCAGTAGCCAAAAGAGTTTATGAACATCTGACACCATTTGAATGCCATTAGTTACTTTTCAGTTCATTCAAGTTCTTCAGTGTTTACAGCCGCAAATACAGCCAATATGCCAACGATGAAAGCAGCTCAAATTCTCTAAATATTAGCAATTGGCTTCTCAATTGATTAGGTTAAAAACTTCAGACTCATATCAATTATTAAATAAAGTTCTTTCTTCATGGCTAATCAGCCCTCACATGCTATGGATTGTACCTTCCCAATGGCTTTCGATCTCTGATCTTGATTCTTTTTTACTTGGCAGTAAAGCATACCCTTACCACTCCTTAACTCATCTTCCCAGTTTTCATCTATTTTCATCATTCACTCACTCTTCAGAAAGTTTCCTTCCATGCAAATCAATCTAACCACTTAATATCTTCAAGAGCACCCACTGCCAACAGATGTAGCATTTGGGGCAAGACATTTATTGGGGCAAGGGATTAGAGAACCAATTCTAGTTCCAATACTTAATATTCCTGTGATATTGAACATGATATTTCTTTGAAATTAAATTTCCTCATACTTATAATAATACTTTGTAATATTTGCCTGACCTACCACACAAACTATAAAGAGGGAGAAAATGACGTGTGAAAAGACCGTTTGAAAATTATTAAGTTGTTTGAGAATACAAGGTTTAGGGTTGTTGTTTTTTTTTTTTTGGCATCACTGCCCTCTGCTGGTGGGAGTAGGAGGCCCAGCCTTGCTCCTGGAGAGCTGCTGCTGGATTTGAACTTCCAACCCAGTGGGCCACAGTCCCACACACAACCACTACACCACTGGGGCTCAGCCCTAAGGTTTAGGTTTTTACCTAAAATAAAAAAAAAAAACTGAATTATTTTTCAAAGCTATGTATTTAAATTTTATAAAACAGCCTTCTCACCTTCAGAGCACTCTCCATTATACATAGTACATGTGTCAAATCTGCGATTCCATTCTTGAAAACATTTTTCAAACTCATCATGTGACAACATCTCCCTCATTTTTCTTCACCTCTTCTATGTTGTCAAATCACTGTCCTTTCATGTCCTTCTTCATTCATGGAAGTCACAAAAAGAAGTTGCACGGAGTGAGACCAAGTGAGTAAGGTAAATGGAACAAGAGAAGCAGCATGCTGTTTTTTTGCCAAAAGCTGGTGCACTGAGATGGCTGTATGAGCAGGCGCATTGTTGTGGTGGCAAAACCATTCCCCCTTCTGCCACAAACCAGCCCTTTTTTGTCCTACACTGCTATGCAATCTTTTGAGAACCTCTAAGTAGAAAGCTTGATTAACAGTGTGACCTAGGGGAATGAGCTCTAAATGCACTACAAGTCAACATTTTCGACCTGAGGGCAAGTTGACAGACATTAAGGATCAGATTTGGTATCAATCAACATTTCACCCTTTTGCAACTGAGAAAACCACTCGTGTATTTGAGTTTTTCTCATAGGATTGTCCTTGTAAGCTGTGTTCAGCATCAGAAGTTTCTGCGGCATTTTTCCTGAGCAGGGAATAAAATATCACAGCCTCAAGCTGTTCTCTTAAATTGGCCATCACAAAAAAATGAGGTTCAAGAGAAATTGCTTTTACAAGAAAAAATTCCCTGTAGCCAGAAAGAACCTGCCCAGGCACTGCCCCTGGATGTACTAACTCAGAGTGAGCTTGTTGGATCCTTGGCTAGTGGAAAAAATGCATACTAGGAAATCTCTGTTGTGCCCAGTACAATTTCAGGCTTGCTCGTTTTTTTATTTGTTTGCTTGTTTGTTTGTTTTGGGGGGTACTCCCTCACATGTAGCTCTTTAACAAAACCAATTACCCAATAAGCAAGGTAAATATGGACTTACTTGCGCTTACTTACTAATCTGTAGCAAGCAATTTTACACGGGTGGTGAAAAACACACAAGCCTATTCACTACAGATTAATAAGTGTGCCCAAGTAAGCCCCTATGTGGCTGCTTTACTGGATACTCTATCCCTGTGGAAAACTATAACTATGGAAAGAGGCTGATTTTGTTGGAAGTTGGTGGGAAGCTGGAGAAAGACAGATGCCAGCTATACCTGAAAGCAGAATCTTTGATGAAGTTAAAGAGAAAGAAAGTGTCCACCACAGAGAGATTAGTAAGTAAGCACAAGCTTACCTTGCTTATTAGTAATCCAACACTGAGCTCTGAATTGAGAAAAGGTCCAGACTTCTTGACTTGACATTTAAAGTCTCCAAAAACCGAACCACAAACTATATATTAAGATCTTAAAAACAAACAAAAAAAATAACTCACTGTCACCCAATCGACTGTGACTCATAGCCACCCTGTAAGACAGACTGGAGCTGCCTGGTGAGTTGCTGAGGCTGTCCCTCCTTTCAAGCATAGCAAGGTTTGTCCTCCCCCCAAGGAATAGTTGATGGTTTCAAACTGCTGACTTGCGGCTATCAGCCCACCACAGAAGCATTATGGTATACATTAAGAGGATTCACAGTTTGTAATCTGGGAGGCAAAGTGGAAGAGAAGACCCCCAGGGAAAGTATTATTTCCCAACTACAATTACTGGTATTTATTAGAGCCTCGGGCCAGTTACAAACTATATAAACATTTGATTATTTTGTTTAAATCATTTTACGTAAAATTTTATTAATAGCATTTCCCTGGAACTTTTGGGGATAAAGAAGATGAAAGAGTCATGTTTCGGAGCAATCATGTGAATTCAAAGTTCTTAGAATAGGGATTTAGGCAGCGATCTTGGGCATAAGCATAACAGCAATTTGAGACTAGCTCAGAACCAGGCAGCATTTCTCCCACTGTACTTTGAATCAGAACTGGCTTAATTCCCTCTAAATGGTAAAAAAAAGATTTATCTTTGCTACCAAAGGAGCAAAGATTCAGCGCACATTATTCAAACTCACTGCCATAAAGTTGATTTGTCTCAGAGTAAGACTTAAGGCAAAGTAGAACTCTCCCTGTGAGTTTCTGTGGCTGCAAATCGTTATGGGTGCAGAAAGCCTCATCTTTCTTCTGAAGAAACTCCAGTGGGTTTGAACCACTGACCTTGTGATCAAAGCATAACCCATGGCACCATACAAGCTCCAAAGGTAAAACAACAAAAGTGTCTATGAGTTCTCTCTGGGATGCAATCTTTGAATAAATAAAGTGCCTCAACTAAGACTTAATAACTGCATTCAAGAGAGGAACAGCATAGCCTGTGATATTCATAGGCAAATTCTCCATAGAAGTTGTCTGACCAGCACTCACAAATGTCTCAGCTACTCCAAGGCTTATTATGTTAACCTTCAATACCTTGCTCCATGGCTACAATAAAAATTTCCCCCTGAAACATTAAACTCTTATCCCAGCATGTTACTTACAAAGAAAAGAACATGCACAAGAAAATATTTTCAGTTATCACAGTGGGAAATGTAAAAAATAGGGACTGTAGGAGGCACATGGGAATATAATTTTAGTTCTTTAAACCAGCCTGGAAGCCATTAAAGAAATAATAGCCAAAGTCTTAGTACACTGCAATTAGAAGGAGCCATAAGTGTTTAGTAGGGTTATGGATTAGAAAAAGGAAAGGAGAAATAGAAAAGAATTTACATAAAACCATATAGACATGGAGTGGTAAAATCAAACTAGGGTCCAAGTTCTTCGTGCTTGGTCCAGTGCTTTTCCTAATAATTATACACGGATTCTGAAAGAGTGATACTGAAGCTAACCCCTTAAAAAGAATTCTGGAGTTGTTCAGAAGATAATTTAGAATGAAGAACATATGCGAAAGTCTGGGTTTGGGAGGGTGACTCAAGGGGGAGAAACCCGAGTTAGCTTTTTTTTTTTTTTTGGGGGGGGGGGTTGGTTTTTTGAGCATCACTGCCCTCTGGCGGTGGGAGTAGGAAACCCAGCCTTTGTTCCTGTGGAGCCACTGCTGGAATTGAACCTCCATCCCAGTGGGCTGCAGTCCTGCGCACAACCACTACGCCACTAGGGCTCAGCCTCGAGTTAGTTCTTAATGGCTGAAGAATCCAGTATGGGAAGTGAGGTGGAGAGGTTGGAGAGATGGAAGGGACCAAATGAAACTGCTTTGGGGACTAGTGAAGGAATGTGACCTTTGCTCTGAAAACAGGGAGGAGCTAGGAGAAGTCATTGAACAGAGAGATTGTATCATGACATCTCCAAGGAGGCAGCATCAGCAGCACATGGTATTACATAAAGCGTTACTGAGACAAGGGGTAAAGCAAGGTTTAAGGCCTGTAGGACAATATCGGTAGGTGTTTGAAGAACCACGTCAATAAATGGTGATCAATAAAAATTTGGAAAAACATATGAAATATAATCAGCAGAACTCTCAGAAATACTGAGAAGTTTCTGCTGTTAGAAAGTAGAGACTCCATGAGTAAAGGGCATTTATAGAGGTTTAAATACAGGCATGTACATAGGTGCATATATTTATATGTGTCAATGGGGGAAATAGATCAACAAACATATACATATAGGCTTAGTAGTAGAACAACAGATGGGCACTGAACCTCCACTCAAGTACTTCCTAAATGCAAGAACACTTTGTTCTATTAAATTGGCATTCCATGATGCTCACCTTTCCTACCCGATCACTGAAGACAAATGTGTGCCTAAGCAATGGTGGTGAAGAAAGCTGATGGTGTCCGGCTATCAAAAGATGTAACATCTGTGATCTTAAAGACTTAAGTAAACAAGCAGCCATACAGCTCAGAAGCAACAAAGCCCACATGGAAGAAGCACACCAGCCTGTGTGGCTATGAGGTGTTGAAGGGATCCGGTGTCAGGCACCATAGAACTAAAATTATATCATTATACATAGGGGGGAGCACAGATTGGCAACCCAAAGCCCATCAATAGGTGAAGAGACATCCTCTTATAGAGGGGTTACAGGGAGGAGATGAGCCAGTTAAAGTACAGTGTAGTAACAATGAAATATGCATCTTTTCTCTAGTTCTCAAGTGCTTCCTCCCACCCACTATCATGCTCCCAGTTCTACCAGACAAGTCCAGCTATAACAGGGGGTGTACACTGGAGTTGGAAACATGGGGAATTTAGGATAGATGATCTCTCTGGACGAGTGATGGGAGTGGTGATACTGGAAGGGTAGAGTGGTGGTGGAGTAGAAAGGGGGAACCAATTTCAGGGATCTACATATGACCTCCTCTCTGGGGCATGGCCAACAGGGAAGTGAGTGAAGGGACACATTGGACAGTGTACAATATGAAATAAAAATTTGTTAATTATTAAAGGTTCATGGGGGAGAAAGAGGAAGGGAAATATGGGAAGCTAGAACTGGGGGCCTAAGTGAAGGGAGGATGTTTTGAGAATGATGATGGCAACAAGTGTTCAAATGAGGCCTGCATATAATTGATGTATGTATGGGTTGTGAGGGGGCTGTATGAGTACCCAATAAAGTGATTCATTTAAAAAAGGGGGGAGGGGGAAAGAGGAACTTATACCAAGAGCTCAAGTAGAAAATGTTTGGAAATAGATGTGGCAACATGTGTGCAAATGTGCTTGATACAGATGATGTATTGAATATTATAATAGCTATAAGAGCCCCCAATAAAATTATTAATTATTTTACAAAAAGAAAGTAGATACTCCCTTTAACATGATTAATATAAATGAATAAAACATGTTGCTTCTAAATACCCATATGATCTTGGTGCTAAAGTATTTTCTTCATGCATTTTAGTAGTCTGCTAATTGTACATTATTATTTTTTAATGTAGGAAAATAGCCTATTACCTGAATGTTTAATTTGGCAAAATATGAATATTCATACTCAGATTAGATAGGTCTATGTAATTTTAAAGGTCACATGGGGTCTTTCCATCCTTCTTTTTATTGAATTCATGCAAGATCCTTGTTAAGTTGGCAGGATAGTGAGCACAGTAAGGATCTTCCTCCATCTGCTTAAGCTAGATCCACAGCAAAGACACCAAGGAATACACACAAATGAAATCTCTCTTACTTGCAGCACCTATGTGTGTGAATCAGTGAGATCAGGCACCAGGAAAAAAAATTTTTTTAACTAATGCTACTCTTTTTAGAATTCCTCATGGTAATCCTGGAGATGATAAATTTTAGCAAAATTAACCTGGTTTTGTCATAGCGTGTTCAGTGTCCTCTAGTCGATTCATCGTGACTCAATGTACCACAGACGAATCACTTCCTGGTACAGAGCTAGTCTCACAATTTTTGCTATTTTGAGTCCCTGAATGCAGCCACTGTGTCATCCCACCTCATGAGGGTCCGCTTTTCCCTTGACGCCCCACTTTATCACACCTAATGTTCTCTGGAGGGACTGATCCCTCGCAATAGTGAGTCACAATCCCCACCCTCCCTTCTTGGGAGCATTATGACTGTGCTTTTTTGATACTGATCTGTTGTTTCTTTGGGGAATCCATAATTTTGTCAAAATGCTTCACCAATGCCATAACTCAAAGGCATCAATCTTCTCCATTGCTCAGCTTTCCTCGGTGCCAAAAATCTCTCACTGTATAACTTGAGACTTGGGTGTTTTCTTCAGTTCTCTGTGTTTAAGAAATGACGAATGTGCACTTCGCTTTTGGTTTCCTAACACTTGAGCTTTTTCACAGTGCATTAAAATATTTTGCATTGTTTTCTTGAGTTTTCCTTGAAATTTTTATTCATTTCTTTTAGTTCATCATTTCCTCTATTTATTTTTCCTATTCTACAGTCAAGAGCAAGTTGTAGCCTCTCCTGATATCTATTTTTCTTTCATTCTTGTCTTTTAAATATTTTTCTTTTGTTTCATGTATGATGGTCTTGACTGTATCCCACACTCTGCCTCATCTTCAATTATTAGTGCTCATTATGTCAAGTCTGTTCTTGAGGTGATCTCTAAATCCAGGTAGGATATATTTAAGCATGTATTTGGGCTCTCATAGACCTGTTTAAATTTTCTGCACTTCCAACTTGAACTTGTGTGGTTTCGTAAACAGTTGCCACTTAGCCTTGATGATGATATTGAGTTTCTCTGTAAACTCTTCCCATAGATGTATTTAATTTGATTCCTGTGTAATCCAACTGGTGAGATACATATGTACAATCATCTTTTATGTTGAAAAAAAAGTATTTGAAATGAAGTTGTTGGTCTTCCAATCTGAATAACAATTGTATTAGTTAGTATTCCTTGTAGGCAATTAGATATTATTGTACCACATACAACAACAGAAAGCTCTGGCAGCATGATGGTTTATATGTTGGACTGCTAATATACGCAGGTTGAATCTACCAGTCGCTCAAGGGAAAAAGATGGAGCAATCTAATCCCATAAAGATGAATCATCTGAGAAATCCTGTCTTCTCCTGTGCTATAGTGTCACCATTAATCAGAATCAACTCAATGACATGGGCTAATTTGGTTTGGCACATAGAACATGGTACTTCAAAATAGATCTTGAAATAGATTTTGACAATAAAAATACTATCATTCCTCTTGAATTTGTCATTCCCAGCAGAGTAAACAATTTGATTATCAGATTCGAAATGGCCAAAATCAGTCCACTGCAGCTCACTACTTGGAATATTGATTTTTATGAAATACATTTAATTTTGATGGCTTCTAATTCTCCTAGGCAGGACAAGGACAGGGCTTCCTACCCCTATAAAGAGTTACAGTCTCAGAAACCCACAAAGACAGTTCTACCCTGTCCTGTGAGTGTCTATGGGTATCTATGAGTGGGTGTCCACTCAATGGCAGTGAGAATGCTCCTATTGCACATTTTCCCTTCTGATATTTAATGAATGTTTGCAGCTGTTTATTTTCCTTTTGAGTTGTGCCGTGTCAGGAAATGAAAGTCCTTACACCATCAACCCATCTATGTCATTAAGGTGGCAACTATTTTCCCCAGTCATAGTTTGAATGTCCTCCAACCTGAGGAATGTATCTTCTGGCAATGTTTGGCTGGCATACCTGCAGTTTTCAGAAGTAGACAACCTACTAGGGGTAAAATCTACTTGTTCCCCCACCCCCAAAAAAGTGGAGAGCAAACTCTGCTGGGTAAAGCTGTCTAGGTACCCTTGTTTCCCAGTAAGCGAGCATTGTGAAACTCACTCTGAGTAGTTGCACTCAGTGGCATCACCTGGGAAGATTCTCTTTGGTCACAGTGAATTTTTTTAATGAAAGCAGCTTTGCTCAAATCTTGTTTGTTGCAATGGCTGATTTAAGTGAACCGCATAAGGCTGTGAAATTTTATTTCCTGATGAGAGAAAATGCTGCAGAAACTGATGTGATGTTGAACATGGTTTGTAAGGACAATGCTGTGGGAAAAACTCATTTCAAAAAAAAGGTGAAAAGTCAATTGATGACAAACCTTGTTCTGGATGTCCATCAACTTCCCAAATGGTCAAAAATGTTGACAAAATTTGTGCACTTCTCCTCGAAGACTGATGAGAGAACATTGAAGAAATAAGAAAGTTATCTGGACTATCTTGGATCACAGTTCAGCAAAATTTAATAGAAAATTTGGAAATGAGAAGGGTCACTGTGAAATGTGTGCCTTGGGTTCTGACTAACCAGCAAAAAGAAAGTCAACAGGAAGCACATCGTGTTTTGAAAGAACAACTCTGAAGTGACCCAGACTTTTTTTCCTACAGTTACTAGTGATGATGAGTCATGGTGCTATTCTTATGACCTGAAAGCAAATATCAATCAAGTCAGTAGAAGATGCCATCATCACCTTGTGCCCCCAAAAAGCTCAACTGAAATCTAAGATCAAGATGATACTCATTTATTTTTTATGTGAGGGAATAGTAGTCTATTTGATGTGAGGAGTATAATTTGTTCCACCAGGTCAGACTATTAATAAAACTTTCTATTTAGAGGTTCTGAAAATAGTACAAAACAGTTAGGATAAAAGGGGCCTGATTTGTGACAGCCGGGGCTGATGTGGCTCATGCAACCATCTCAGGGCATCAGTTTTGGACCAAAAAGCAGCCATACCTTTCTTGCCGCATACATCTTACTCACTTCACCTTGCTCCATGCAACTTCTTTTTGTGACTTCCATGAATGAAGAGGAACATGAAAGGACTGTGATTTGGTGACGTAGAAGTGAAGGAAAAAACAAAAAAGGTGCTGTCGGCCATCCAAACAGATGTGTTTGAAAAATGTTCCAAGAATGGAGTTGCAGATTTAACAAATGTACGAAGTATATTGGAGAATTTTTGAAGGTGATAAGGTTGTTTTACAATAAATAAATCAGTAAAAAATAAATACACAGCTTTAAAAAATAATTTAGTTTTTTGGGGTGGGTTGGGGTTCTTCCTAGACTATTCTTAGTCTGGAAGTGCCACCCAAACCTACCCACCATGGATAACTTTGCTGGCACTTGAAATATGGGTGGTATTGTTTCTAGCAACGTGTAAGTGACCAAAGTGGGACAAACTAACAGCTGAAATAATTAAGCAAGTGAAACAATATTATCTTTGGAACTGCCTTGGGAAGTTGGGTTAATACCACTCTATAGTAATTGTTATCATCATCCAAACAACTTATATGGTGGCTTACCTGGATTAACACATCAATCCTAAGCTAAAGTGATGGCCTGGCCTAGGTATCCTACTTATGCATATTTTGTAGAAAGAGAAATGGAGCAAGGAGATTGGTCAATAACTTATACTAAGTTTCACAGTTAATGAGTAAGAAGATCATAAAAACTCTGTCATACTGAATGAGAAACCTTGCCCTTAACCAATGATTCTCAGCTGCTTTTCACATTATTGCCAGTAAATTTGGCTCCTACCTTCCCAGGAGGATCTTGAACTTCAAACTGTATTCCCAGAAGTACAAGCGCATCGGTGATAGATGTTAGAGAGAATGCTGACTCCGGATAACAGGATGTTGCTGCTCCATTTGGGAAACCAACAAAATGAATTGCTCTGATTAATTAATAATTCAGATACCACTATGAAATTTGAAGAGCAAATATCGAGCAGCTACTACCTGGCACAAGTCAAATAAGATCTGTATATTAATTAATATGCTTATATCACTATTAATTACCTGGTTTGTATAATTTCTGGAACCTTAAGACTGCCATGATTTCAAAATTAAAACTTAATGAGGAGTGAGTTTTACACTGTAAGTTCACTCAGGGGCCAACGAAGTTTGGCAACCTCAGCTTCCTGCAGACGATCAGCCCTCCTAAAATAGACAGATTGCTTTCCTACAGCAATTACAGAGTTATGACCAGAGCCCTACAGCAGTGCAGGTGGCTTTGATAAAACACAGCACATTTTGAAGGGGATAAATAAGCCAATCCAACAAGAAAAGACTCTTGGGCCAAACAAAGCTCATTCAAGGAACAGATCATGTCCTCCATGCCACCCCCAACATGGCTTTATGTTTAAGATAAAGAATTTTCTACCATTGCAGAGTGGCTAGAAGGTATGGAATATATTTCTCTATCTTTCTGCACAATGTTGCCACATGCCTTTAAAATTCACTGTCCTACAAGAAACCAGAAAACATCAGGCAGTCAAGGACAGTAGCTCTTGAAAGACAGGACCCAAAGGAGATGAGAACTATAGTTGCTGGAACTCAGTTCCTGGAGAGGGAACCCTGGTGCTGTAGCGGTCACGCTTTGGGCTATCAACTGCAAGGTGAGCAGTTCAAAATCACCAGTCACTCCTTAGAAGAAGGATGAGATTGTTTTATTCCTATAAAGAGTTGCAATCTTGGAAACCCACAGGGGCAATTCTAACCTGTCCTGTAGGGTCTGTATGAGTCACCTTCCGCTCTAAGGCAGTGAGTTTGGTTTTGTTTGTTGTTTGTTTATTTGTGTACTACCAGGAGAAAGTTTCCCCCAGTGCTGTACACAGTGGGAGATCAAGGTGGAGTCCCAAGGTTTCTTTATCTTAACAAGATGAAGCCTGAAGCCAGCAGTCTCTGGAAGCAATCATGAAAACACCAAAGAACAAAGAAATGCTCAGAGAAATAACTTCTGCAAACATCAGCAGTTGGAACATTGACCATTTTTTCACCATGAAAACAAAAATATGTGCTGTGTTAAAAGAAAAGAGCATGTAAATTTTTAAAGCTCTCACTTCTAAAATATTTGATGTGTATTTGATTTTATTTTGCATTTTGAATTTTCACTCATACTGAAAGCTCCTTAGGGAAAGTCATAAATAAGATTTTAGAGTAGAAATAAGAATCATATTAGCTTTAGCAGAGTAGAGAAAACATGTATCCAGACATTATTCATGTCAGGATTTTAGGGTTTGATTAACATGTCTATCAGTTTTATACAGGCAACAAATAGATCATCATCATGGTGCATATAAAATTGAAATATATGCTTCCTTGGGTTATATAGTTTTATTTTGAAACTTGTCATTTCTCTCTAGAACTGGGGAAGTACATTTAAGACACACTGGAGAAGTTTAATTTGGACATTTGCTAAAGAAACAAAAAATCCAAGTCTGAACTATAAGTAATTATGAAGATTTTCAGTTAATTTAGTTCTTTTAATCAAGTCCAACAAAGAATAAGATTTTTCCAGTGTACAAAAATGTCATAAAAACCACTGAAAATACCTGTGTGTTTGGTAGTAATGATTCACATGCCTGCTGCACCCTGAGAATGAATCAGTCGGTACCCAATGACCTACCCAAATCCTTAGGGAAAAATAATGGGATGAGATCAACAAGAGTGCATCATAACTGCAAGATTTCCCAGCCAGCAGGTGAAGTACTAAAAAACAAATACACAGACAAAATTAAACCAATGTATCACACAAGCCTCTCAACTTTTCATACAAAATATGTCTTTTTGTCGGTTTTTTATTCAGACATTTCCTCTGGGTTCCTGTACTAGGAGTCTTCTGTGCATCAAGTCATGAGTACACCAAGCCAGAGACCAACACATCATTTTTGTTCATACTTGTGTCCTGACTCAACCAGCTTGTAGATGGAGGCATGGGCAGCTTCATAATGCTCATGATCATCACAGAAACTTGTTTAATATGTTTCTATTTGATTTTTAGCCAAATTTCATTTTCTTACCATGACCCCCCATGTTCTATTACAGTGTTGCTACATTTTTTCTGTCTCCAAACCCTGTGTAAATGAAGGTCCAAATAAGAATGTTATGGGGAAAAAAAGATGTAGGTCCTTCTTAGCCTTATCTGTGTGTCACCCTTCCTCTCCCAACATAGAGGTTTTCACAGAGAGCATTTAAATACATCAAACTAAGTTTCATCCATACCCTAACTTAAAAAAACTCATAAAGCTCATATTTAAAATGGTTATATTTAAATATTTCTTTTAATTTATTATCAATTGGGGGTTAATACATATATTGTCCCACAGTTCAATCCCCTCAAGCAGTATTGTACAATTGCTATCACAATTAGTTTTCAAACATTCTTTTTCTTCTGGGACTTATTCACATGGTCGTCATTTTACACCTCACCACACACACACCACCACCACCACCACTGTGCCCCTGACCCCCCTGAAGCCTCCAGTCTACTTACTGTACCTATGGGTTCATCAACCCTAGGTTTCATATCCCCAAAGATGGAAAACCATATAATACAACTTCAAGAGGGTATCCCCCCCAATGACATAATACCTCTGAGATAAATCCCAACAAATAAAAGCAAAACTAAAATACAGAAAATGTTGAAGTGGTTTTCAGGTCCAGCATGCATCAGAGGAGGGATCAACTGACAACATTTAACTGTTCAAGTCAGGTTTATCCCTTTGATCTTCTATACTCATCTCTCCAATGCACTGTTTAGTAACCACTTTCCTCCCATCCCTCAATTATGTATAGCGGGAGATCACCAGAGACTTATTTCCTATGTAGTTCCCACAAGTGTATCTTGGGCTCCCACTGCCATCCACAGCCTTCTATATTACCAGGTTCTCACAAATTAGGCTCTGATATGAATCCCTCCTTCAAACTTGGATTCTATGCTTCATAATCCTTCTGTGACTGATGATGCTGTGTATCGTCCATGTGGACTTAGTTGACATCTCACTTAGATGGCTCTTTGGGGACAATCCTTTAAGACACCAGACACTATAGAACCTATCAGGGTGCTTCTGTTAGTCCAGGTAGACTAGGGAAACAAACTCATAGACACTCATACGTGTATAATAAAGAGCTTTAAATTAAAGAGTAATTGTATATTAAGACGACATTCCAGCCCAGTCCAGATCAAGTCCAAAGGTTCAAAATCAGTCCATAAATCTGAAACCAGCCTGTAAATTCTTCTTCAGATTCAATAACAGCAAGGGTAGGAAGCTCACATGCCAGTGAGTGAGTCTTGTGGATCCAGTGGCAGTGGAAGCAACTGAGTGGTGGCAAGGGTATCTATGTGGCTCCTTCAGCTCCAAGGCTCTGGCTACCATCACCAAAGTTCCATGTGCCTTGTCAGCAGGAACGTCTTGCAGGGAGAGTGTGTATCTAGACTCCAGTGGGCTATTTATCTCCTTTGCACCACCAAATGAGGTCATTAAGTTGTAACCTGATTGACAAGCTAGACACCACCCCTGTGCAAGTTGACAGGAGATTATGTAACTGCCACAGTGCTATAATAAAATGGCTATTTTAAAATATTTGTTTTGTTTGGGGGCCTAAACTTGAAGTCATGCCCAAATCAAATTCCTCTGAAAATTTTCTGGAGTGAAGTTCCAGATCCTAGAGGTCTATGTGTGTGAAGCTAACTGCCATCTTCCACCAAATTAGTGTAAATGCAAAAGAATAAACTACTAAAGTCTTACCAAAAAGCCAAATTAAAAATAATACTTTCATCTTGCCAAGAAAAATTCTCTTTCTCCTCATTCCTTCTCCCCTCTTCTCCCTCTCTTTCCCACCCTCTCTCTTTCTCCCCTCCACCCACCACTCTTTCTGTCACACACACACACACACACACACACACACACACCTGTGACATCTGTACTCCTACATTTTTCGTCAAAAGCTAATGTGTCCCCAGTGGCAAAGAATGGTTGCACATTTGGGTTGATAACCATAAGATCAGCAATTCAAATTCACCAGCTATACCTCAGAATAAAAGCCAAGGCAATTCTACCCTGTCCTGTAGGGTCGTTATAAATCAAAGACGAATGGAGGCAGTGGGTTTCATTTGAGAGTTTTAATTAATTTGTTCTAAAAAGTGGAGAACTAGAATTTTCTCATCCACATTTTATGACTGCCACATTCTTTCATCTGATTGAAATCAGTCAATATAAGGCAGCTTTTACACTCTTATTAGAACAACAAAAGGAAGGGGCGAGCAAATTAAGAATTTCATAACTTTGAAGATGTTTGGCGTAAACTAATGTATGTAACCTAGTGGGTTCAATATATTTTATTTAGTGAACTGAAAATCCTCCTGGTTATTTAAAGAGGATGTTGCTAGTTTTAAGAAATAAACTCAAATAAACCTTACAATATTGAGAAAAAGAATTTTACAGTTGATTTTTAAATTACATTATACCTGACTGTACCGATGTTGTGTGTATTATTTTTAAAGTTAAAATCTGCATATATATCATGTTTTTAAACTTTTGAATTAACTTTGTGATGTAATAGTCTATATGGGATAAAATCTACCACTTCAACTGTCTATTCTGATTAATTTTGGCAAGACAAGATACATTTTTATCTCCCTTCAAAGCTCTCGTAAGCTGGTATGCAGTCATTCTCTGCTTCACCTGCAAGGAAATCAACCACAGATATACCTTTTGTCACAATAGATTAGATCTGAATGTTCTAGAAATTCATACAGTGTGTGCTTTTCTGTGTCTGTCTTCTTTCATTCAGCACTATGTTCTTAAGATTAAACCATGCTGTGTGTACCCGTAATTGTGTCTTTATGAACGCTGGCATCTGTATTGTATGATGCCACAAGTATGTATCATTCACCTACCGATGGACATTTGAGTTCTTGCAAACAATGCATAAAACTGCTATAAACAGACGCAAGTCTTTCTGTAGGCATAGCTTTTTGGGTTTTGTTGGGTAAATGCCAAGGAGTACGGTGCTTATGTTAACTTCATTACAAGCTATGAATTTTTTTTTCCAAATAGCTGTCCCACTTACACTTTACTAGAAATGGAGAGCATTCCACTGGCCTCATGCTCTGCACTTGGTTCTACCAGACTTTCATTGTGACCATTCGAGTGCTGGATTGTGGCTTGGACTGCTAACCACGAAAGCAGCAGTGGCTCTGAGGGAGAAAGAGAAAACTGTCAAGATTATTTCCCATACAGACGTAGAAACTTAGAAACCCAAAGAGGCAATTCTATTCTGTCCTGTCGGGTCACTGTGAGTCAGAATCGCCTCAATGTACTAAATTGGAGTGATTTGGGTTCAGTGAGCATACAGTAGCATCTTATTGTAGCTTATGCTTTTATTTCCTAGTGATATATGATCTCAGATATCTTTCATGTTCTTTTTGGCTGTCTTATTTATTTAATTTTGTGAAATACTTCTTTATAGCTTTTGCTCATTTTATTTAATTGTTTGGATTTTTAATATATTTGTAGACTTTTTATATATTTGTAAACATTGTGTTCTCTGAATAGAGGGCTTCATTAACAGCACTTACTGTGAATATTTGCTCCCTATCTTGCCTTTTCTTTCTCATTTTTGTAAAGCTTTTTTATTTTGATGAAGCACAAGTTATTCTTTAAAAAAATGTTTGTGGTTAGTGCCTTATGAATTTTATGTAAGAAAGCTGCCTATTCCAAGATTATAGGAATGTGGCTTTTTATATCTTCTAAAAGTGGTATAGACTTAGCTTGTCTATGATCCATTGATTTTAAATGGCTTTTTTTTTTTGGCCATTGACTATAGAATTGAATTTTTTATTGTGGCGCAAGGGAAGAGTAGAAGTTTATTTTTTTGCTCCTTTTAAAAATATGGATATATAATTTTCCTAACCCACTTGGTTGAAAAAATATCCTTTCCTCTATGAAATTTCTTTGGTACATTAATTAACAAATCATGCATAGTTATTTCTGGGTTTCCTGTTCCATTGCATTGACCCAGTCTCCTATTCATAGCCTTGTATTTATTACCACGATGTTATGGTAAACTTTGAAATCAAATTGGGTAAGTTCTCTTTCAACGTGTTTTGGGCATTCAAAGGTCTTTACATCCCCAAAATTTACATTTAAAATAAAAATTTTAAGTAACTTTTTTCTTTCTCTCTTTCCTTTTTTTAAAAGTAACTTTTATAAACAAATCTTGCAGGGCATTGACGGGAACAGTGTGGGATCTCTAGAAAAGGTCCCACAGTAAAGCAATTAACACCGGAGCTGTACAGAACTTTTGAGCATGGCTTAGCACTCTATTCTTTTCTTCATTAATTTTTCACAGCAACTTAAAAAATTATCAATACAGGGGTCTGGGCATATTTTATTAAAACTGGCCCTAAGTATTTCATGGTTGTGATGATATCATAAATTCTATCATTCCATGCACTTTTCCAGCTCATTGTGAGTAAATAAAGTAGATATATAGTACGCTAACTTAGTTTTCTGTAGCCTTCCATGCTCATGTGTTACTTGGAAAATTATCTATAAATATATAAGGATTCTCTCAGAATCTTGATATCATGTTTTCTATAAATAAATTGAGTTTTATTTATTCCTTTCTAATATGTTTACATTTTATTTCTTTTTCTGGCTTATTGTTCTGGCTAGTTTATCAAATACAATGTTGGATTCAAGTAGTAAGAGTAATAATTTTTACTTTTTGCTAGACTTCATTCAGACTTTTACCACTAAGTAAAATGTTAGTTATAGAAACTTCCTGGGGCTGAACCCCGGTGGCCTAGTGGTTGTGTGCAGGACTGTAACCCACAGGGTTGACAGTTCAAATTCAGCACTAGCTCTCCAGGAGCAAGGCTGGGATTCCTACTCCCACCAGGGCAGCGATGCCACAAAAACAAACAAACAAAAAAAGAAACTTCCTGGAGGTTTTGTCAGATTTAAGAAATAATTTCTTTCTGGTTTACTGAAAGTTTTAAAAATTATAAGTGGATATTGCATTCCCAAATACTCTTTTTCACCTATTGAAATGATCATATAACTTTTTGTCTTTAAAAAAATAACTTATTATATGTATAGCTCTGCTGGTACTGGTAATAGACTACCAACTATAAAGTTGGAAGTTCAGATTCACCAGGTGCTCTTCAGGAGGGAGATGGGTAAGTATGATCCTGTAAAGATTTATAACCTCAGAAACTCTACATAGGGCCACAATGAGTCAAGAGTGCACTCCTTGTCTCTCAGTTTGTCATACTGTGGTGGCTTGTATATGATGGGTAGTACTGAAAACACTGTCAGACACTGAAGGCTAATGAACAGAAGCAGATATTGCCAGAGATACTTGTAGAAGATGAGGCCCTCAGGTCATAAGGCACTCACAATATTACTGAGGAAGGGCTGTCTTCTCAAAGTCGAGTTGACCATAAGGATGCAAATGGAGTAAAAGGCGTGGAGGAAAGCCTTTGAGATGAGCATTTTCTGATGGAACATGACTCGAAGGGAAGGAACAACTGCAAAAATCTACTAATAACCGGAACTTGGAACACACGAAGTATGAATCCAGGAAAGTCAGAAGTCTTCAAAAATGAAATGGAATGCATGATTATATTCTAGGCATTAGTGAGCTGAAATGGACTGGTATTGGCCATTTTATATCAGAAAATCATTTGGTGTACTTTGCTGGGCATGACATAATCAAGAGGAATGGTTTTGCATTCATCGTCAAAAAGGACACTTCAAGATCTTTTTGACAGATAATATTTTCTGTGATAGGACTGCGTGAACCTACAGTCAAGAAAATCTATTATTCATATGTGCCCTAATCACTACAGCTAGTGATGCCCAAAAATGAAGAATTCTACCCATATCTTCAGTCTGAAACTAATCACACATGTGAGACATATTGATAATTATGGATGATTTGAATCCAAATATTGGAAACAAAAAGGAAGGAAAAATACCTGGAAAGTATGGCATTGGTGATAAAAAAATAAGCTGGAGACTACATTTTGCAAGACCACATTTGCAACACCAATGATTTCTTCATCACAAATACCTTTTATCAGCAACACATAGAAATGGCAATTATACACATAGACATGACAGAGAAATAAAATTAAATACATTTATGGGAAGAGACCATAGAGAAGCTGAATACCAACAGCTCAAAATAGACCAGGGGCTGTCTGTGAAATAGACAATCCATTGCTCATATGCAAGTTCAAGTTGAAGCAGAAGAAAATTAAAGCAAAGCCACAAAAGCCAAAAATACAGCCTTGAATATAACCCACCTGAATTTCAAGAACAGATTTGCTACATTGAACAGTAATGACAGAAGGCCTGATGAGCTGTGGAATGACATCAAGAACATCATTGATGAAGAACATAAAGATCATTAAAAAGAAAGAAAAGAAAAAGGACCTAAGTGGATGTCACATAAGATTCTGCAACTTGCTCTTAATCATAGAGTAGATAAGGAAGGCATCACAAAGTTACAGAGCTGAACAGAACATTTCAAAGAGCAGCTTGAGAACATAAAGCCAAATATAATGAAATGAGCCAACATCTAGAGGAGCAGTTCTCAACCTGTGGGTCGCAAACCCTTTGGGGGGTCGAATGACTCTTTCACAGGGGTCCCCTAAGACCATTGGAAAACACATATTTCTGATGGTCTTAGGAACCGAAACACCAGTTCTCTATCCATCTCCAGGTGGGTCTGCCCACATGCAGATATACCCATATACCCACATATGACTACCAGGCATGAAGACAGTTGCCCATACTATACCATGCTCCAAAACAAAATTTCATTTATTTGTCAATTGAAATAAATATTTCACAATATATAATTACATATTGTTTTGCACTTAATTACTATGCCTTAATTATGTTCAATTTATAACCATGAAAGTACATCCTACTTATCAGATATTTACATTATGATTCATGACAAGAGCAAGATCATAGTTATGAAGCAGCATTGAAAATAATTTTATGGTTGGGGGTCACCATAATGTGAGGAACTGTATTAAAGGGTTGCGGCATTAGGAAGGTTGAGAACCACTGATCTAGAAAACTAAAAAGGAAGAACGTGCTCAGCTTATCTTAAACTGAAAGAACTCAAGAAAATTCAAGCCTCGAGTTACAGTCTTGAAAGATTCTATGGGCAAAATATTGAACGGTGCTGGAAGCATCAAAAGAAGATGGAAAGAACACACAGACTCACTGTACCAAAAAGAACTAGTTGATATTCTACCATTTCAGGAGGTGGAACGAGAAGGTCTGAGCAAGAAGAAAGGGTGCAGAAAGAAGACGTTCAACCTGCACTGAAAGCATTAGCTAAACACAAGACTTTTGCAATTGATTACAGAAAAACGGAAGTGTTTCAACAAACTGATGAAGCTCTGAAAGAATTCACTGGTCTATGCCAGGAAATTTGGAAGACAACTACTTAGCTAGCTGACAGAAAGAGATCCATATCTGTACTCATTCCAAAGGGAAGTGACTCAACAGAATGCTCGCATTGCAGAACAATCCCATCGATATCACATGCAATTAAATTTTTCCTGAATACCATCCAACGACAGTTGAATTAGTTCATTGACAAGGAGATGCCAGAGATTCCAGCCAGATTCAAAAGAGGGAATGGAACAAGGGGCATCATTACCGAGGTCAGATGAATCTTGGCTCAAAGCGGAGAAGAGCAGAAAGATGTTTACTAGTGTTTTATTGACTGTGCCAAGCATCCATGGTGTGGAGCCTAAGATAGCTGTGAGAAAAATGTAAATTCCAGAACACTTCATTGTGCTCATGCAGAACCTGTGCATGGATTAATAGGTAGTTGTTCAAGCATGCCAAAGGAAAACCGCATGGTTTAAAATCAGGAAAGGTGTGTGTGTGTGTATGTGTGTGTGTGTGTGTGTGTGTGTGTGTGTGTGAGAGAGAAGGCTATATCCTGTCCCGATGCTTATTCAGTTTAAGTGCTGGGAAAATCATCAGAAAGCTGGATTCTATGAAGAGGAATGTGGCATCAGGATTGGAGGAAGACTTCTTAATAGCCTTTGATATATGGATGACTCAACCTTGCTTCCCAACAGTGGAAAGGAATTAAAGCATTCTCTGATGATGATCGAGGATTGTAGCCTTTAGTATGGATACAACTCAAGATCAGCAAGACAATGATACATGTAGAAAATATTGAAGCAGTCCAAGATTTTTGTCTTGCTGGGATCCACCATCAATACTTATGGAAGCAACAGTCAAAAAATTCAAAGGACACATTGCCTCGGGTAAATCAGCTGCACAAGACCTCCGTAAAGTGTTGAAAGCAGGAGGTTACCTGGAGGACCAAAGTGTACGACCAAGCCATGGTCTTTTCAAGTGACAAACATGCCTGTGGAAGTTGGCCATTAAATAAGGAAGTTCAAAGAAGGATGGATGTGCATTATGGTGCTGACAAAAAAGCACCATCCACTGCCAAAAGAACACCCGTATCTTGGAAGCAGTACAGTCAGAACGCTCTTTAGATGCAAGGATGACAAGATTTCATCCATTATACTTTGGATATATTGTCAGAAGAAACCCATTCCTGAGGAAGGACTCAGTAAAGCAGAGGAGCCCTGAAAAAGAGTGAGGCCCTCAACGAAACGGAGGGACACCAGGGCTGCAACAAGAGGCTCAAACAATGAGAACAATTGTGATGATGCAGCAACACCTGGCAGTGTTTCATAGTGTTCTACGCGGTGTTGCTCTGCATTGGAACCAGTTCAATGGTGCCCAACAACACTGAGGAGTCAGAATCAACTTGGTGGCCGTGGGTTTGGTTGATGTTATTCTATGACTATCATGACTTGTTAGAGTGAGCATAATATTTCTTTACATGTGCTTTATCATCCTGAGATGGTCCCCTTGCGAAACATGGCCACATCTTGTTAGTGTCTTTCTTCATCTGACACTGCACATACACTCCAGTCACTCATCACCTCTGAAGACCTACGTGCGAATATATGAGTAATTCTCTGGCCTGATTCCCATTAGTCTTACTATAATAATACTATTGACCATCTGATCTTTCTTAATTACACCTTCTTTATTTAGTAGACTTGTACTCTACAGCTCATAAGTTTCTGTCAGTATCTACTTCTGATTCCCCTTTTTCCTCCTATATTTATTCCACTATTTTGTTAAAGGTAGCCCCCAACTCCCTGGTAGTGCAGTGGTTAACGTGCTCAGCTGGGAACCTAAAAGTCAAAAGCATAAACTCACAAACCCTTCCAGAGGAGAAAGAGGTGGTAGTCAACTCCTCTGAAGATTACAGCCTTGGCCAATCTACTTTGTCCTGTAGGGTCACAATGAGTCGGAATCAACTTTATGGAAGTGAAATTAGGAATTTTGAGTTTATATAAGTAAAACATATTAGCCACTTCAATAATCTTCATAAGGACAGTTCAGTGAATTAATTATGTTTATCATGTGGTCCGACCAACACTTTTAACCATTCCTGAATTCTCCCATCACCCTAACAAGAAGGTCAGTGTCTCCTAAGCATTGTATCTTCCTATCTACTCCCTCCCTCGCACTCCTGATAACCACTAATAAACTCTGATTTCAATACACTTCCACATTTATGCATGTTATATAAATACTGTAAGCAGTATTTTTTCTTCCATGACTGAGTTATTCACTGTATAAATGTATGCTTATAGAGTCCATAGCTACTCAGTGCCAGTGGAATTTTTGTTTTGCTTTATTTGGGGTTATTTCACTCAGCATAGTATCTTCAAGGATAATTTATGCTATAGTCACTTGAGAACTTTATTTCTCTTTATGGTTGAATAATACTCCTTTGAACATACATAACCAACTGGCATAGCATCTACCTTGATAATCTTTTACCTATTGAATATGCTCTATTTCCCTGGATTCTATTATAAAACCTTTCTTTATATTTATAGTGTCTACCATGGTACCCTCTTGCAAGAGATGTTCAGAGCATATTTACAAAAATAACATACTGTGAAAACCTCTAACAATTAAGGGGTTAGCTTTCCTAAGAAGCTACTTCTACAAATGGCTTAAAATATTGTCTGTTCTTAAAACATTTATAACATGAACAAATTGCCTTTTCATTTTCATGTTTGATAATTTAGACAACTGTAGAGAAAAACAAGAAAAAGACCTCTCCCTTCAACTTCTATGGTATCTCATTTGATTTGCCTGCAAAGACACAGTCACATTTCAGTCTCAACACTCTTACTTTAAAGGTTCTTGTGTGTTCTGGAGTCTATTGCAACTCACAGAGACCTTATAGAATGCCCTCGTAGGGTTTCCTACATTATACTTTCTATGGGACCGGACTGTCAGGTCTGGTGGGTCCACTATGAACCTTTCAGCTGGTAGCTGAATGCTTCAATATTAGACCACCAAGGTGTCATACCTTAAGCATAAATTGCTGATATTAAGTGTCATTATATCACCAAGAAGTCTCAGCACCTTTCCGGACTCTTAACAGACCTTCATTACACTGTACATAAGCATATCTCTTGTGGATTCTTGGATCTTAACTTAAGAAGGGTTCTCTAGAGAAACAGAACCAGTGAGATATATAACTGAGAGAGAGAGAGAACAATAGATTTATTTTAAGAAACTGATTTGCACAATTGTGGGGACTAGTTTGTAGGTCAAACAGATTAAATAGGGATTTCTGCGAGCTTATATCCCAGGCTTGTAAGGAAGCCCTGGTTTAAAAAGTACCCTTATCCTCTGGAGGCAGAATTCACCCTAAGGAAACTCCCTTTCAGCTTTAGGGCTAAATCTTAGGGGCTTCTATTATTGTTTAAGGCCCATACACATTGCAGAGAATAATGTGATTTACTTAAGGCCAATCAATTTAGTCATGTGTGCCAAGAATCAGGTTTGCCAGGACAGCAACAGATTAGAGGTTTTTTGTTTTACCGGCCATTGGTCATAATAGCAACTAGAACTGCAATTAACTATAACAACACCTTAGCCAAGATGATGTGTGAAATCCACCATCACAAAACCAACACGCATCTGTTGATTCCAGAAGGAAATGGAGCAGGAGAGGGCTCATTGTGCTTTATAACTATGACCAATGAGGGTAGTGGGTATTCCCTGTAGGAAGTCCTGCTGCTGGCTTAGGATGATCAGAAAACAAAAGTTATACTTTTTGATGGCTGGAGTTATAAATCTGCCATCAAGTCTGGTAGAAGACCACGTTTATGTGTGCAAACAAAACCTTTAACTTTGGATTCCAAGAACTACCTGTCTTTTCCAGACCAAAGTAGGAGGAGATGGAGGAATTAACAGTGGATTAAGGAACTGCTGTCTTTGAGTTGCATTTCACAGAAGTGCAGCAAAGCTTGCACTCAGTACCTGAAATCTCTCCAAGTGCCAACAATGGAATCTTTACTCACACGCAATTTTGTCTTTAGGTAGATTTAGACAAGATTGTATTATTTTCTCTGACTTTCATAAATCATTTTTATACATACTTTCCCATAAAAATGGGTACTTATGCTTTAGGAGGAGACGATTGTAAAGATAAAGGAAATTTAAACTGATTTTTGATGTATCTTATTAATAAAATCCTATCTGAAAGGACTATAAAATTCTATTAAACCATAAAATATTTTCTTTTTTTTTTTTTCATAAAATATTTTCAACGATGCCTTTTGAAAGCCATGTTACCTTAAAGGCTCTATGTAGAAGACAAATATAGACTATCATTGCACATAACATGAACAAAATATACAGAGAATAGTAGTGAAATTTGTTTAATTAAATCATTGTTTGTTAAATCATTCATTTTCAAAAGCCAATCAAGAAATAACTAGCTAACCTACTAATGTCACAAAATATAAAATACATAAGTCTTTAAATAGAATATAAATTTCCACCCAAACTACAAGAAGTATCATAATTAACAAAAAAACTCATCCTTTTCACTCATCTTTTGTGTATATGACCAAAAAGGTTTTAAAATAGGCCTGATAGCCCATAATTAGCAGAGAACTCCTCAAGAAGAAGGACTAAGTGGGAAGCTCATGCTACCTGACGTTAGCATGTATTATACAGCCATAGTAGTCAAAACATCTTGGTACTGGTATAACGACAGATATTCAGACCAATGGAAAAGAGCTGAAGACCCAGAAATAAAACATCAACATACAGGCAACTGATTTTTTTATAAGGGCCCCAAAAATGTCAAATGGAAAGCAGATGCCCTCTTCAATAAATGGTGCGGGAGGGAAAAATGGATTTCTACCTGCAGAAAAATGAAGCAAGACCCTTACCTCACTCCATGAACAAGAATAAACTCATGGTTGATCACAGACCTTGAGGTAAACCCCCCCCAAAAAAATAGGGCCATCAGTGATGGAATTGGGCTGAGCCTGAGAAGCTTGGCATAGGGAATACATAGATTATGAGAAATAGAGAAGAATATAAATACAGAGGCATACAAACTGACATGTGGGACACACTGAAGATGAATCACTTGTATACATCAAAAGAATTCATCAAGTGAGTAATAAGAGAGCCTACCGACTGGAGCAACATCTTTAGCAATGACAAATCAGACAAAGGTCTTATTACTAAAATCTACAATATTTTGCAAGCTTACAATAAGAGAAAAATTAATGTTCACTGGGGAGGTGGGCAAAAGAGGTGGAATAGGGGTAGAAATCTGAATGGCCAATTAACACATGAGAAAATATTCCCAATCATTAACCATAAGAGAAATGCAATTTAAAACAGCTATGAGATACCACCTAAACCCCACAAAGATAGCCCAATTCAAGAAATCAGGAAACAACAAGTGTTAGAGGTGCTGGGGTCAGATAGGAACTCTCATTCACTGCTGGTGGACCTGCAGGTATGTACAAACACTGTGGAAATCAACGTGGTGATATCTAAAACAGATGGGAATTGCAATACCATGGGTTCCAGCAATCCCCCCACTGGGCATTTACCCAGAAAAGACAAGAAACAGACTACTACCAGACATCTGTGCTCTAATGATTATTGCAGAACAGTTTACAATTGCAAGGATCTGGAAACAATCCAAATTTCCATCAAAAGACGAATGGATTAAAAAACCATAGTACATACATTCAATGGAATACTACACATCACTGAAAAGTAATGATGAATGCGTGAAGTATATTGTTGCACGGAAAGAACTGGAGGAAATTATGCTAAGTAAAGTAAGCCAAGTGAAAAAGGACAAGTACAACATGAGTCCACTGAAGTAATCTTTAAAAAAAATTTAAGACAAAAAGGGGCCTAGGGAAAAGACTCCTGTATATAAAAATTAATGGGGTGAGGTCCAGGTAACATGGCAGGACTCCAACCAAATCCAAGGTTGCCTATGGTAGCCAACTATAAAGAAAGGGGAGGGGAGCAGAGATAGTAATGTGTAGTGGGGGAATGGGGCACTAATCTACTCAAGGAGAGGGTATTGCCTAAATCTCCACAGGGAAAGAGGGACCAAACTTAATCCTGGTGTTCTAAGACATGAACACTGAGCAATACCATGAAGCTGGGAGTCAGGAGAGAGGTCTGAGAGCCCGGCCCCAATCCCAACCATGTCTACAGTCGTCCCTCCCCCACTCCCCAGAAGAATTTACTTTAGAGGACAGCACTGAAGTTTGGGGTAGGGGGGGCATGTCTGACCTCAGCACACAGAAGTAAATGAAGGGGTTAGGAAGAGAGAGTGGGGAACATCCTAGCCCACCAAGCCTTGAGGACAATCTCCCACTCAGAACAGCCAACACACAGAGGGGACCAGATGGTCAGCTCCACTACGAGACACGGCATCCCTCGCTGACCCAAAGCTCTGTGGGGGACAACACTGGAGACACAATGTCAGGATTGCAGACATCTGCCCCTACTACACAGGGGAAAACACTAAGGGCGTGCAGCAGAGCAGTGGAGGGAGCAGAGCATGGAGGTCTTGAGAGAGAGCCAAGGATAGATTTGGGGGCCAGGGCATGGAACCCCATCAGACTCAACCAGACATTACTCCAAGGGGTCAACAAATGGACCTTGAACTATTTGCAGGTTTTGATTTTTATTATTATTTTTATTTATCTATTTATATTTCCTGGGCATTGTTTTGTTGTTGTTGTAGTCAATGTTTTGTTTTCTTTTGTCGCTTCATCTTGTTATGTCTTGTTTTTTTATACATCGTATCTGTCTAGATAAGATAGGCTGGATGATCAGTCTGGAGGAGAAAACGACAGGACCAATGGTTCCGGGGATATAGAAGAGGGAGAGGTGGGGAGAAGGAGGTGGTGTTGACCCACCCAGGGATGAGGGACCAATAAGTGATCCAAAATCAGTGGCAAGGAGGGAGTGAGGGGCCTGGGAGGGATTGATCAAGGATAGGGTAATCAAGAGAAATTGCTGCAACCCAAATGAAAGCTGAGCATGATAGTGGGACAGGAGGGAAACAGAAGAAGGAAATAGGAGGCAAGGGGCATTTATAGATGTCTAAATACAGACATGTACTATAGGTGAATATATTTATATATGATGCAGGGAAAATAGATCTACTTTCACATATTTATAGGCTCAGGATTAAGACAGCCGAGGACATTGGGCCTCCACTGAAGTATGTCCTCAATGAAAAAACACTTTGTTCTAATAAATTGGCATTCCATGATGCTCACCTTCCTGACATGATCACTAAAGTGGCCAAGAAAGCTGATGGTGGCTGGATATCAAAAGATATCATTTCTGGGGTCTTGAAGGCTTGAAGGTAAACAAGCGCCCATCTAGCTCAGAAGCAACAAAGCCCACATGGAAGAAGCACACCAGTCTGTGTGACCACGAGGTGTCGAAGGTATCAAGTATTCGACATGAAGGAACTAAAAATTTTATTAGTGTAAATGACTACAAGTTGGGGACCCAAAGTCTATCTGTAGATAATGGACTTCTCCTTACAGAGGAATCATAGGGAGGGGACAAATGAGTTAGGGTGCAATGTAGCAATGCTGAAACACACAACTTTCCTGAATGCTTCCTCCTTCCCACTATCATGATCCCTATCTTTCCTTACAAATTCAGCTATATCAGAGAATGTACACTGATATATATAGGATCCAGAAACATAGGGAATCCAAGACACATGATCCCTTCAGGACCAGTGATGAGAGTGGCAATATCGGGAGGGCGGAGAAAAGGTGGGATAGAGAGGGGGAACCTATTATAAGGATCTACATATAACATCCTCCCTAGAGTACAGACAACAGGGAAGTGGGTGAAGGGAGACATCAGTCAGTGTAAGATATGACAAAGTAATAATAATTTATAAATTATCAAGGGTTTATGGGGGCAACGAAGGAGGGGGGAAATGAGCTGATGCCAAGGGTTTATATAGAAAGCAAATGTTATGAGACTGATGAAGGCAGCAGATATACAGATGTGCTTGATACACAATGGACTTATGCATGGAATGTGATGAATTGTGTGAGCCCCCAATAAAAGGATTTAAAAAAAAAAACAGGCCCAATATCCAATCAGAAACTTTCAGTTCCCAAATTAGTGGATCACAGTATGTATTCTTAAAGAGGCTGCAGTTCTTGAAGAATTTTGTTTGCAGAAACTCTCTTAAATATCTAATGGTCTATTTTTCTGGTCTCCCTAAACCCAGGCTTCTCTTTCATGTCTCTAGTCAATCATGATCTCTCTTCACACTGCCAGAAAGATCTTTATGTGACCTAAATCACTCTTCTGACTTCCTCACTTAATATACTTAACATTTCCACCTTTGAATTCAGAATAAATCCAAATGCTACATCATAACACACAAGGTCATTCATGATTTGGCTCCAGTTCTGTCCTGGTTCGCCTGTCTTTATAGATATAAGGAACTCAGAGGGCAGGTACTCTTATAATAGATCTATTTCTTTCTCAACACTTGGCACTACCACACACTGGCTCCTAATATTCCTAAATGGATGACTTTATATGACGACCTTCAGTGAGGTGAAATAACGTTTATGCAGATGATTGCATGGTCTGAGCAGGATCCTGGAAAGCTGGATGCAGTTGTATTATCTATAAAGTTTCAGTAACACCTTAGATCAGCACCAGGCCATTGGACTGTTCATCTAAAAATGTTTCCAATAGTCTCCTAAACACAATAATTTCCCGAAAGATATTTATTGACTGTCACTCATACAATGCATCAAGTCCTTCCTACCTTTCCTAGAAACAAAGCTCTTGTCTGCATTTTTAAGTATCTTTATTGATATGAAATTCACATATCAGACACTTCCATAGTTGTCTTTTTTCACAAGAATCATACAGTCTTAAAGGCTTGAAGTTAAGCAAACAGTCATCTAGCAGGGAAGTAAATACCCCCACTGGGAAGAAACACACCAACCTCTAGAATCATATGGTGTACATGGGATTTGGTATCAGGAATCAAAAGATCCACAACAATTATATCGATGTGAAAGAGGGAGGTTGAAGTGAAGTGAAGTGAAGTGAAGTGAAGACCCAAAGCCCTTCTGTGGACAATTGGACATCCTCCATAGAAGGGTTACAAGGAAGAGATGATTCACCCAGGGTGCAGTATTGCACCAGCGAAACACAGATCATTCCTCTAGTTCATGAATGCCACCCCACTCCACTACCACGATCTAGTTCTACCATACAGATATGGGTAATCTGGAGAACACACATTGGTTAAGATAAGAACTCTGGACACATGAAATTCAGGACAGATAAAACCCTCAGGAACAGTAGTGAGAGTAGCAATAGCATGAGGGGAGGGGAGGAGGAAGGAGAGAAAGGTGGGGGATGGAGAAAGGAGGAATCCATCACGAGGTTGGATGTATACTACCTCCACCCCCCGACTGAGGGGCACTAATTAAGAAATGTGGGTGAAGGGAGAAGACAGTGTAAGACATGAAATAACAATAATAGAATATAATTAGTCAAGATTTCACAAGAGAGGGAGTAGAAAAAAGAGGCGCTGATATCAAGGGATCAACTAGAAATTTGTGGCAGTCGTGCTTATGTTAATTTCATGATTGAGATGTAGAGGTGGTGTCTAGCCTGTTAATCTGGAGATAGACATTCAGTAGCCAATGAGGCCTTCATGTGGGCATGGTTTTCTCCCGATACATCTGGGAAATCTCGCAATATTTCCCTCGTGAAGATGAGAAGCTATCTTCCCCAGTTGTTGGGAGTTAATCTCAGAGACAATGAATCACGGCAAGACAAGATGGCAGCATCCGAGAAGCTGGAGGAGCCGGCGGAGAGACCACACGGCTTTGCCCTGATGGAGCCAGACCTCTGAAGCTGGGGTGGCCACGTGGAGACCTTTGCCAGCTATGAGTTGCTTCTGCCACCACTGGATGCTATTGATGGAACCTGAGCCCTGGAAGCGAGGAGCCATGTGGAGACCCCTGCCAGTGCTGGGATTCTGCACCCACTGACCTGTGACTTCGTGAGTCAGAAAGAGACTGTATAGACTGATTTTGGGCATATGGGTTAATATCGGACTTGTGACTTTGAACTGGACTGGGCTCAATGTCCTGTTCCTCTTGTATATAAACCTTTTCCTTATATCTATATGCATGTCTATGAAATTTGTTCCTCTAGTCTACCCAAACTGAAACAAAATTGTTTTGAAAATGTTAGTGACAACATATGTAAAAGTGTGCTCAATACCATTGAATGATGGATTGTTATAAGATTTGTAAGGGACCTCCCCAATAGGATGATTAATTGAGAAAAAGAATTATAGAGACATAATCACAATCATTTCTAGTGTACTCTTCCCCCTCTTATATGCATTATTTGCTCCCAAACCCCCTCAGCCCCCACACACCCCATACCCAGTAGCTATTACATCAGTTATTGACTCTACACCCCCCTTTAATGCTTGATAAACTGGAAAACATATCAGAAAAAAATTAAAGGAAAAAAAGACAAAAAGAAAGAAAAGACCACTGGTAATATTTAAATAAGCCAAAGATAATTATTTTTGTTGATGGATGTGCTAGTCCAGGTAGACTACAGAAACAAAGCCATGGACATTCATATGTGAATAAGAGAGAGTTTTATGTAAAGGGTAATTGCACATAAAGAAAGCATCCTAAACCAGTCCTGGCCAAGCCCACAAGTCTGATATTATCCCATATGTCTGATATTAAAATATAAAGTCTTCTTCAGACTCACAAAACACATGCAATGACATTGAATGCAGGATAATCACAGGCCAGCGGGTAGGAAGACTTTGGATCCAGTGGGGTAAGCATCACAGTGTTGGCAGGGGTCTCTAGTGGCTTCTCCAGCTTCAGAGGTCTGGTTGTATCAGAGTGCGTCCATGTTGCTCCTGCAGCTCAGGGCACGGGTGTAGTTCCCTGTGCCTTGTCAGCTGCAATGTCTCCAAGGGAGTGAGTAGGGTGAGAGGTGTTTCTCCCACCTCCACGATGAAATTCTCAAATTCCCAGAATTCTCAGGAGGTCAGGCCCGCAAAGAGGCCTCACTGGCTATGCTCTGATAGAATAGACTCCATCCCTTCACTCTTAATCCTCAAATTGACAAATGATTACGTAACTACCTCAGAAATGAGGGAGAAATGTACAAACCTACAGCAAATTCAGAATGGGTCAATCTATCATAGTCAAGTTTACAACAATCTCTGTCTGATCGCAAGGCAGTGCCTATCGCTTGTGTGTACCCAGAGGGACTCTACCAGAATCTAAACCCAATAGGTACTCTGCAGATGGGTTGCAGGCTCCCACTGTCCTCCATAAGCTCCGACAAAGTGGGTGCTCAAAATTAAAGGTCTGACACCTTTCCCTTCATCATATTTGGACTTTGTTATTTGTCATTTTGGGATCTCACAGTGTGTCAGTCCGCCTCCTCCAGCTTCTCAGGTGCTGCCATCTTGTCTTGTCCATGATTAATTGTCTCTGAGACTAACTCCCAACAACTGAGGAGATAGCTTCTCATCTTCACGAGGGAAATATCACAAGAATTGCCAGAAGTCTCAGGAGAAAGCCATGCCCACACGAAGGCCTCATTGGCTATTGAATGGCTATCTCCAGATTAACAGGCTAGATTCCACCCCTACATTTCAATCATGAAATTAACATAAGCACATGACCGCCACACACAGGCTGGTGTGCTTCTGTGTGGACTCAGTTGATGCCTCACTTAGGTGACTGCTTGTTTCAGTACAAGTCTTTAAGACCTTAGACACTATTTCAATTGATAGGCAAGCTCCAACTCCTTTCTTCACAACACTTTGCTGTAGTACCTACCTGTGCCGTGATCACTTCACAAAAGAGAATATTGAGCAGAGTCATGCCATAAGAACTAACCCTTCTTGGAAAAATCCATTTCTTAAGACTGTTTGATATTTCCCTCAAAGGGAAGAACTAGCAACTACAGAATACAGTAATATGATATAGAAAGCTCAGCTTATGGTGCCCGAGCAACAATGCCCTGCGCATTCAGAGGAAGTGGCATCGGGCACTGCTGCTGAGAGTGGGTGAGGTCTGCTCTGCATCCTGCTGGAAAAGGAAGATTTCCCTGAGAGACAAGTGTGCCTTTCCCACAAGGCAGCTAGGAACAATGGAGGAATGGCCAAGAGCAAAAGTAATTCAATCCCTGGCGCTATTTCCTTATGTTGAAACATGAGTACAATAGGATTACATATTCCTTCTGCCCCACAATTCCACTTTCATTTTATCACAGCTCTAAACGAATTAAAAATATATTCTGGCTCTTCGCAGAGCCAGCATGCTAATGAGGTAGTGCTATAAGCATAGCGGTTTAGTTTGAAGTAATTACTTCAATCTATACTTTGGCTTCTTCACTGAAATGTGGGAACGTGTACAACCAATTCTGGAAACACTTTAACAGGGGAACATATGCTTTCATCTGGAACACTGGCTTCAGGAATTGTCAACCACTTGGAAACAGTCATGCATAAAAATAATTATTTCTGTTCAAAACGAATGACTATGATCTGCATTCAGGATTCCATTTTGATACAGCGGATGGCCCTTGTTTTGGTAAACTTTTATTTCTTTATCGTGGTTCCTCACCCTGCAAAGCTTTTCTCTCCACAGTTTCTCCCTTTTAAAATTGACAGCATTTTTTTTCTGGTGGCCTTTACTTTATTCTTTGGTTGGTTTGTTTTAAGTTGTTACCAAGAAAGAAAGGAGTAAGAGAAACAAGACCTAATGAATACACCTTAAACATGAATGTGGATGTGGAAAAAGGAAGATGATGAAAGAAAATAAACTATTAGCACCAAAGTGTGTGTGTTGTAAGCCCATCTGTAGACAGTTGCACATCCTCCTATAGAAGGGTTACAAGGAAAGGACAAGTTAGCCAGGGTGCAGGATAACACCAATGAAACATACATCATTCCTTTAGTTCCTGAATGCTTCCTCCCTACTCCCATCCCCCCACTACCATGACTGAGTTCTACCTTACAAATCCAGTTAGGCCAGAGAACACACATTGGTACAGATAAGAACTCTCCATACCTGGAATTCAGGAGAGATAAAACCTCCAGGAACAGTAGCGGGAGTACTGATATCATGAGGGTAAGGGGATGGTAGGAACAGAAGAGGGGAGATAGAGAGAACCCATCAAAAGATTGGATATAAAGTTCCCCCCACCCAAGGCAGACAAATAACAGAATGTGAGTGAAAGGAGCCAACAGACAGTGTAAGACATGAAATAACAATAGAGATATGTAACATAATTGATCAAGGATTCATGGGGGTGGGAGGGAGGGAGGAAAAGAGGAGCGATACTAAGTCTCAAGTCGAAAGAAATTGCTTTGGAAATGTTGATGGGGCAACATTTGTACAAGTGTGCTTGATACCATTGAATGATGGCTTGTTACAACATTTACAAGACTCCCCCTGGCCCCCGCCCATAGAATGATTAATTTAGGAAATGTGTCCTGTTACATATTTAAAATTTGGGCATCCTCATTTTCATCTTCCTGGGATTCATGGTAGACATGAATTCTGTTTTATCAATGGAGATTATATATCATGCTACTAACAGCCCACAAAGCTGCTACATGCAATTACTTTGGGGCCTTGACAACCACTTCTCACCCCCATCACCCCCACCACAAGGCTGTCTCCCCCTCTGCTGCTTCCCAGGCCCAAGCATCCTGCACCACGGGACCACATTTTTAGAGGGTTGTGATTGCTTCCACAGCAATCATGCTTTTTCTATTTCAAAAGTATCTTCTCTAGTACAAATCTTCAACCATCCCCTAGCACTGACCCTAGTTCTAGCCCGGGACCCACTCAAGTCCCTAAAAGAGGCAAAGCATTTTTTTTTCTAATACCCTAGGAGATGAGCAATAGAGGAAGACACCGAGACAAGGAAAATACAACAAGATCTTGTGTTGTCATGAAGTGGCTTCTACGCCATGTGACCTTCCCCATCCTCTTTGCTGACCCTGCTCTTTATTTGACCCTGAAATATCCTCTCCCCACAAATAGTCCCTCAAGGCCTGTCCCCTAGAAGCCTACCCTTCCTGCATCCCACTCTTCCTTTCCTGCCCACCTTCTTCAAACTGTCCAGCCCTCCACTGAAAGTATGGATCTGGGACTGATTTGTAAGCTCCCTAGGAGTCAGCTTATGTTGTATTTCTTCTTTCTCTGTTTTCTCTTCCTATAGCACAGGAGTCCATAGAGATTTCTATTTCTAACAGACATAAAATTAGCCTCAGTTAGATATTAGTCACTGTGAGAGAACACAGAGACATATTCAATAACATTTTCTTGAGATTATATTACGTGCCAGGGAGTGTCCCTTTATAGCTCTGTCCAGCGAGAGAGATTTCCTACAAACAGGCTCCAAATAGAGCCCCCCAATAAAATGATTTTTTTAAAAATACTATTTGATGTTGTAGATGTACCAAAAAGAAGAAAGAAACTGATTGTGGTAGTAATTGTACAATAGTGCTAGATGTGATTGAACTATGAAACAATAGGATATCTGTATTAGCTCCCAATAAAATGGTTTTTATTGGGGGGGGGGAATATCTAATATGTAATTAGTCTGTTGTATTGAAAAATAAAAGTACCTAATATTTAAAGATATGTGGGGGGTTGCTATTATCTTTAATTACATTCTTTCATGAAATTTTCTAATCCACCTTATGTATTGAGTGATGAAATTATCTTGAAGAAGTGGACAATGCCATAATGGATGTATAAAGGGTCATGTCACTTTTTTCAACAGAACATTATCTATATGTTGGCACAGTATGAATATATACTTGGCCATGAAGACAGCCAAGTAGCGAGGAAATGCTATATGGAGAGACATCCAACAAGTATAATATACATTATTTATTAAATAAATCCATGGGAAGCACAAAAGAAACTACTGATCATAATCAGTGGAAATCAAAACAGTAATAATTTTATTAAAGTAACTCTAACAGTCATCCAAACTCATTTTCTTAACATTTCAGCACCACCCCTTACTTTGATAAACTAACAAACATGGAAAACAGCTGCAAACAGAGAAACTGTGTTAAGGACTCCTGGTCTGAAAGCATTTTGCTCACTAAACTTTTAGAGGGGTAGCATAATGTAAAGTCAGAATATACTGGAATTTTCTAATCAGAACTATAGTATACAACAAGTCTGAGAAATTTTTTATTTGTTCAATAAGTTCTAAAGACAAGATATTTTCCTTGTGATAAAAAATGTCAAAGCCCAAACATAAATCCAAAATGTATTCTCCTACGAATTGGGGTGCAGGTGGGTGGGGGTGGGGAATTTTACAAAAGAAGAAAAAATATATAAAATACAAATCTAAGATGTTTGGAACCTTTGCAAATCAAATCAACATCTTCAATAGGGATGAAATAAAAATGCTATGCTATTGTAGTTTTCTTCTAAGTAAGCAATTTTATTTATCTTGTACACAGGGAAATAAGTAAAAGTTCTGTTTTTGTCACCAGTACATCCTTTTAGAGGAGTTCCAGAACTAGGCGGAAAAATTAAAGGGGGCAGGTGAAGGGGGGCTGGGGAGATACTGAATAAATGTAGAAAGGCAAAATGAAAATTATAGGAAACCACTTTCACTTATTTTTACATGGGATGGTAAGTAATACAAATATTCCCTCTATAAACAGAAAGCAAAATGTGAAATTTCCAATTTTGGGAAAAGCTCTAGTGTTCAGGGACATAGTTCTATAGAGCGAGTTTAAGAACATGAGTTATGATGTGAAAACTACCTAGATTTCTGAATCTCTTCCTAACAGAACATCCTAGGAAATACACATTTAACTATTTGGAGTCTGTTTTCCTCTCTGCAAAATAATAATAATAATAATAATAATAATAATAACCTCATATGAAGATAATAATAACCTCATATAACAGTGTGACTATAATAATCAATGTAAAATATTTGCACAATTCTTAACACACTACGAAAAGAGCACTAAAAATGTGAAAGGTTTTTGTTTGTTTTTAAGCAATGTTAGAAAGGATGTGGAAAGAATGGAGAAAAGAAATGCTCACACTAAATAAAATTAAGTATAAATGGAATGGCATGTGTCCATATACAAATATTTTTAAGTATTTTTTAAAAGACAAGATTCCAGCATCAAAATATTTAAGGGAGAGGAGATTCCACCTCCAAAAGAAAGATACAAAACATGGAAAAGAAATCAGAGACACACCTCCACCCCAGTTTCCAATCCCTACACCTTCACTGGACTATCCATCCTTTCTCTGCCCATCTTTGAGAAATAAAATCCTGGATAAGAATGAAGTCAACCATGGTTGGGCAACACAAATCTTCCAGATCAATGTTTGCTTTCACTTTACTTAACTATCAGTGCTATCGATGCAAATAGGCAAGTTGACTCTCTTGGGGTTGCTATTATAGATGATATAATGGATGGAGAAGACGCTCAAGAGCAAAAAATGCTATCCAAGTGATACTTCATCATGAGAAATTATATCTGAAGATAGTATGCGTAGAAAGATCGGCAATTCACAGCATAAGGCTGTGATCTTGAACCAGTATAAACTAGTTGTCATTTAGTCAGCTCTGGCCTAAGGTATTCCTTTGTGTGTTCAGGCAGAACAGTGCTTACTAAGACTTTCCACTGCAGCCTCCTGATGACTCCAAGGGTGAGCAGGCACTATGGCAGGATGTTTGTTAGCTCCAGGAAAGAGCACGAAGGTCGACAAGCCAGAAGCCAGATACAGACTGAACAAAACCAGGCAACCCCCCATCCCCTGGCTCGCCATCAACCACAACCCTGTGGGGATAATGAAAAAGCTAGAAACTCTTCACCAATTAAAATTCAAGAAAGTAAGTAATAGGATAGTAAGATTAGACAATATGAGACAAGAACAAAATAACAGAACCAAAGAAATAGTCAAATTAGTAAACTTGAAAACAATTCCTTTAACTCAATGAAAAACAATAATGAAAAGGGCAAAGGAATCTGAATAAAGCCTGAGAATTAAGCAGGACATAATCAAGAGGAACAACTTACATTTTACTGGAATTCCAGAACAAGAATAAACAAAAAATTTTACAGAGAAAATAGTACAAGATATTATGGAAGAAAATGTCCCTAACACCATAAAATAGAAGGGAATAGTTCAAAAAGATGAGAGAACCCCAATCAGGATGAACCCTCAAAGGAAAATGTCACAGAATATCATGGTCGAATTCTCCAATTTCAAGGAAAAGGGAGAGTCTTGAAGGCAACTAAGGGAAAAGTACCACCACCTGCAAAGGAAACGCCAGAAGAACAAGCTCAGATTTCTCAGCAGAAACCATATAAGCAAGAAGACAATGGAGTATCATAAAATGCCCACCCCCACCTCCCAAAAAAACAACTGCTAACCAAGAATTTCTATCAAGCAAAACAATCTTCAAACATGAGAGAGAGAGAGAGAGAGAGAGAGAGAGAGAGATAAGAGTCTTCTGAGACAAAGAAAGATCAGCATAACCAAAAAAAAATTAGAGGCGTCATTTGGAAAGAGAGTCAACAATAAGCGCAGACAAATCTGACAGCAATTTATGGAACACTAAAATCAACAGACTGAAAACAATGCTCAAAACAATTTGTTTTTACAACATGGCCTTCCTCAACACTTGCCCTTATGAAGAGATGACTGAAATATTATAGAAAAGTGTGATACAGACATCACCAAAAGAAAAGTGTCTGGGATATTAAAGTCTTCTCTTAATAAATTGAGGAAGAACAAAGAAACCAACACACATACTCCCCACACATACTCCTCACACACATACACAAACAGCAAAATAATAGCAACAAATTTGCACATAGCAACCATTGTCTGACTGTTACCCTGATTTACTAGGCACTCTTACAAAAGCATATAGTGAACTTGCAGGGAAATTCATAACTGGAGAAAGGGGGACCTGTCTAATTTTAAAACCCCACTAAGTGAAACAGATATTCCTTTGAACACACCTGTTATAGAGTCAAGGAATTGAAATCCTTCTTTGGACGTAGAGCTGAAAACTTCAGGGGGAGAAGAAGCAGCTAATAGCTATCCCAAGGTTGTGGACTCTGAAGGCATTGGACTTGGGTTCAACATGTCGCTCTGAAGGTTGTCCAGTAATTGGTCAACTAAGACCAACATATATTTTCTATTTTCATATTTTCTTTACTTTAGGGATATTCCTTAGTTCTGTAGACATAAATTTTCTTTGTGTCTAACCTTCATTGTTTTCTTAAGCAGTGTTCAGTCCCTTAATTTTCTAATTGGTATAAGTGAATTTTCAGCTAGTAAGTTCTCCTTTCTCTGTACATTTTCCTTTTCTCTCTAATATTGCAAATTCTATACTATTGACTAAATCAATGATTACTATTATTAGAATTACCAATATCCCAGGTGGATTACTTATATTAATTCCCAAGAAACTGATCATGTTTCCTCTCAAGTAGACCAGGAATATATATAAACCTTAGATATATGAATGGATTTTGAGCTCACATTTAATTATAGGCCCTAAACTGAGAACAATTAGTTCTTATGATGTGGATTTCTCAATAATTGCCCTCATGAAGTTATCAGTGAAGATATGGGTGTTATAGAAAGGTGTGATACAGAAATCATACAAAGAAAAGTGACTGGTCTTAAAGACTTGTCTTAAAGCAAGTATCCATCTAAGGATAGTGTCAGCTACCACTGGGTGATCTATATCCTGAATCATGACCTGCCTGTTTTGGAAAAGTCCAATACTTTCATTTCCACTGCCTTACATAATGCACATGTCCCCAACACCAATCCAGGAGCCCAGTGGTAGCTATGTTACATTGATCTTCTGCCATCCATTTTATGTTAGAGTTTTCTTTGACTGTCCATGCTCCTTTTTAAAGCTATGGATCACAGTAAACCCTTGCACACTATTAAGACTCCATGTCTCCCTTATTTGGGATGATATATGTCTGGAGTTGTACTGTCCTGACCCTGTTTAAACTTAGTTAATTTTCTATTTAAAACAAAAGACTCATTGGACCCAAGATTACGGCCTTTCAGTCCCCTTCATATCCAGACCTGAACTCACTGCCAGGACAGAATAGTCAAGTGTTCAAGATAAAAAATACAGCATTTACACAATGACAAGTTTTAGCAGGTTAGGGAATTAGGAGAAATGGAAACAAGAAACATAGGGAGGAAATGGGATGAGTGATGTTACATCAAAGTAATTGCAATAAGAAATTTGAGACAAAATGTGCAAGAATTATTGTGTACAACTGATGATCATCTCTATAAACCTTCACCTAATTCACAACAGAAAGTTTTTTTTAATGTATAGACCTAGACAGATGGTATGTTAAGAAACAATAGCTTCCCATTTAGATATTTTTATTTGACAAAAATTTCTATGTTTTTGGCTGAGCTCCGATGGCATAAGCGGTTGAGTGCGGGACTGTGACCCACAGGCTTGGCGGTTCAAATCCAGCAGCAGCTCTCCGGGACCAAGGCTGGGTAGCTCCCATGACCACCAGAGGTCAGTGATGCCAAAAAACAAAACCAAAAAAATGTCTATGTTTTTGTACCAATAAAAAAATATCTACCTACCCTAGTCTTTACAGATTATATCACACCTAGGACCCTCCTTAAATATGCTACCAGGCTTATACTCAATCTATTAGTCTTCATTGATAGCATAAGTTCTTCTCTGATCTTTTTTAGCTTACACGTGTTGCTGGCTATGTGTGTAGCTTTCTAAATTCTCTCACATACATAGGTATTTCTAACAGATCTAATTTTTCATAGAAACGCTTTGCTTTTCAGATTTAGTTATAGCCTTTTTTAACATCCGATCCGTAACATTTTGCTTTAGGTAGCTGTGTGCATTTGTTTTCTTTCCAATAATTTTGAGTGACATTCACTACATTTCGAGCCTTGGTAAGTTTCAAGTTAAACAAGATCTAGATGTATATATAAACCATCCCTTCAGATTACTTCAGTTTAATTACCTCAATAATATGCCATATTTTAAAGTTATTTATTTAATGCTCACTCTATGTTTTAATATATGCATCTTAAAGATTTTGCTTTAATTTTATCCTAACTTCATTGTACATATGTAAACAAACACTACTTCTATATAGTTTAATTATAATTTTGCCTTTCATTCTAATAACCTGGCATTCTGTGATGCTCACCTTCCTAACACTACCACTGAAGCCAAAACAGTGCATAAGCCAATGTGGTGAAGAAAGCTGATGGTGCCCAGCTATCAAAAGATATAGCATCTAGGGACTTAAAGACTTGAAGATAAATAGCCATCTAACTGAGAATCAGCAAAGCCCATATGGAAGAAGCACTTGTGGAATCATGAAGTGTCAATGGGATCAGGTATCAGACATCAATGACTCAGAACAAAAAAATCATATCGATATGAATGGGGGCATGAGGAGGTTCCCAGAGTGGAGACCCAAAACCCATCTGTAGACTGTTGGACATCTCCTTCCAGAAGAGTTACAAGAAAGAGACGACTCGGGCTGAGGCCTGGTGGTGTAGTGGTTGTGTGCGGGACTGCGACCCACTGGGATGGAGATTCAATTCCCCCTCACAGAAGCAAAGGCTGGGCCTCCTACTCCCACCACAAGGGCAATGATGCCAAAAAAAAAAGAAAGAAAGAAAGAAAGAAAGAAAGAAAGAAAGAAAGAAAGAAAGAAAGAAAGAAAGAAAGAAAGGACTCAGTCAGGGTATAGTATGGCAGCAATGAAGCACACAGCTTTCCTTTAGTTTTTTAATGCCTCCTCCCCCACTATCATGACCTCAATTCTACCTTACAGATCTAACTAGACCAGAGCTTGTACACTACTACAGTTAAGAGTTCGCAACACAAGGAATCCAGGATAGACAAACCCCTAAGAAGCAATGCTGAGAATAGAGATACTAAGAGGGGAAGGAGAAGGTGGTGAGAGTAACAGGGAGCTGATCACAATGACTGAAATGTGGGTAAAGGGAGACAGCAGTTGGTATAAGATGAGGTGGGGGAGATGTATAAATTATCAAGGGTTCATGAGGGAGAGAGGTTGACGGAGGAGAAAAATGAGGAGGCGATATGAAGGGGTCAAGTGGAAAAAAATGTTTTGAAAAATGACAATGGCAACATATGTACAAATGTGCTTGACACAATGGATATATGGATGGATAGTGAGAAGAGCTATAAGAGGCCCCAATAAAATTTCTTTTTCATTTCCTACAGGCATGTCAGGCAAGGTTGGGGGAAATGGGAAAATAACAAGTATGAAAAATAAGAAAATTTTCTGAAATTGACTCGTGATGATTATACAGCTTTTCTTAATAGGACTGAACCATTAAATTGTATGATATATGAATTATATGCCAATAAAACTAAACTAAAAAAATAAATTTGAACAATATGTTGCTATAGTTATTCTTATTTTATATATCAACTAGATAAGTTTAAAGAATGAAAAAACTATCATACACAAGAACTAGTTTTATGTGATGGTTTGTAAAAGGGTTTGAATAAAGTTACATTCAAGATAATACAAGTATGTTCTTCTTGCTTAAAATGTTGCATTAGAACCATGTCATACTGTTTCTTTAATGCTCCATGATGGTCTGGATTGCTGAACATAGTCTAATGATTAAAAATGAAATTTACTGATCTAAGATATTGGTGTTTTGTGTTTTTAACTCAAACTATAAACATAAATGTTATCAGGAGAGACCAGGCCTTATAAGAGAACATCAGACTTGATGTGTTAGTTAAGGTTTATTGTGCCAACCTGACTGATGAACCCATGTGGGATTAATTGAAGGACAGAGAGATAAATGACTCCATGAGCCTCGCCTTTCTTGTCTCATGTTCTCTGATGGTCAGCTCAGGGTGCAGCTGCCTTAGTCAGTTCCCTGCTTCAGTTGGCAAGGCTCACTTCCTGCAAGACATCCTTGAGGAGATGCCACATAGACCTACTTTGATGTAGCCCTGGGTGCTAGAGAAGCATTGTGAAAACCCCTGCCAGTGATAAGATGCTTACATGCTCACTGATTCAGCTTTCCTCCTGAAGTCAGCATCATTGCATGTGGTTGTGAGATTGAGGAGGACTTTGTAGATCAATGTCAGACATATGGACTAATATCAGACTATTGGTTTGGACTGAATTAGGTTGGGATGCTTAATGTACAATTACTCTTTATATAAAACTCTCTTATAAAATATGAGTGTTTATGAATTTTGTTTCTCTAGTCTACCCAGAATAGTGCACTGGGGATAGTAGAAAGACCCTGAAATTTGAAAATATTTAGGGAATAGAAGTCCAATAACAGAGAATGGGGGTAGCGCATTAAGATGCTGCCAAGGCCCCTGTATTCACTTGCTCATCTCGAACACTCTCTTCATAAGACTCCAATACTCTCAAATGCACTACAACCTTCCCCAAATTAGAAAAAAAAAATTGCTCAATGAGTAGAGGGGATAGGGAGATAAAAAGGAGTTCAAAAAGGAAAGGATAACAGAGGGAACAGGGCACTAATCAATGGGGTGGGGGGGTGAGAGAGTACTGGTCTTGTCTCCACAGAAACCGGAGTGGGCAAGCAGTTCCTACCACAAAGCACCCAACCTGTAGGACAGCGTGGATGCATGGAAGGATGCAAGAAAAGAGAGAGCTACAGAGCTGGAAGCAACCAGAGTCAGATGGACTCCTTTTCTAGAAGTGGGCATGGTAGAGAACAGGTTGGGGGAGGGGCCAGCATCCCACACCCACAGGGATAAAGACAAGAAGGGAGGAAGAGGAAGAGAGGTGGTCCAAGCTCCATGCCGACACACGATGCACAGAGGACTATATCCCACTGGAGATTCTATGAGCCACAGAAAGGACTGGGCAAACCATGGTTCCTGGGGGCATAAGTGAGGGGAGGAGAGGAGGGTATGGACAAACACATGGATGGGGGAGGGGGAGCAACAAATGGTCTGGATTCAATGGAAAGGAGGGTATGGGAAGCCTGGTCGGGATTAAGCAAGGACAAAGAATCTATGAGGAAACACTGAAACACCAATGAAGGTAACAAGATGGTGGGACAGGAGGGAGATGGAAGGAAATAGAGGAAAGAGCTAGAAGGCAAAGGGAACTTGCAGAGGTATGGGTATGTCCATACATAAATACAACTTTCTGTTATAAGATGGGAATAACTTTAAGAACATATCTATAGGCCAAATATTAGGGCAGCAGGTGGATCTGGTGCTCCCTCGATGCAAGAACACTTTGTTCTATGAATCTGGTATTCCTCAAGGCTCACTGGCCCAACATGATCACTGAAGTAAAATGGGTGCATAAGCAAATGTGATGAAGAAAGACGATGGTGCTCAGGCATCAAAGGATATATCGCCTGGAGTCTTAAAAGCCTAAAGATAAACAATAGACCATCCACTTGAGAAGAGACCACACCCACACAGAAGAAGCACAATAGCCAGCGTGGTCACATGGTGGTGAAAGGTCTAGGCAATAGACATCAAATGGGGAGGGGGGGGAAAGAAACACATATCAATGTGTTCACACACCCCCAAGGTGCCCACTGAGGACATGTGGGCGCATGAACAAGAGTGGTGAAGAAAGCCGATGGTGCCCAGCTATCAAAAGATACAGCATCTGGGGTCTTACAGGCTTGAGCATAAACAAGCAGCCATCTAGCTCAGGAGCAACAAAACCCACCATAAAAGAAGCTCACTTGCCTGTGCGATCATGAGGTGCTAAAACTATCAGGCAGCAGGCATCAAAGAACAAAAATCAAAATTAATGGACCAATTAACTCCCGATATCGCTGAAGACAAATGTGTACAGAGGCAAACAAAAAGATGGTGCCCAGCTACCAAATGACTGAATGTCTAGAGTCTCAAAGACTTGAAGATAACTGAGTTGCCATTCAGCATAGAGACAGCAAAGTCCACATGGAAGAAGCACACCAGCAAGTGTGATCAAGAGGGCCCAAAGGGAGCAGATATCAAGCATCAAAGAACAGGAATCACTTCATTACGAGTGAGGGGAGGAGCAGGGTGGAGACCTAAGGCCCACTGGTGGGTAATTGGCCACCCCCTTACAGGGGAGCCACAGTAAGGAGACAGACTAGTCAGAGTGCAGCCGGGCAGTGATGATGCATACAAGTTTCCTCTAGTTCCTGAGGTCTCCCTACCCCCAACCATCATGATCCCAACTCTACCTTGCACATCCGGATGGACTGGAGAAGTTACACTAGTGGAGAGGGGGGCTGGAGATATGGGGAAATCAGGATGGATGAGCCCCCTTGGGCTGGTGGTTAGACTGGAACTACTGGATGGGTGGAGAGAAGATGGGATAGAGACGGAAGCAGCTGCAAGGATCTACATATGACCTATCTGGAGGACGGGCATGGGGGAGTGGGCTGAGGGAGGTGTCGGGCAGGGTAACATATGACAGAATAATAATTATTTATAAAGTATTGAGGGTGGATGGGGGAGAGAGAGCAGGGGAACAGGGGATGGGTTGGAGAAAATGACACCAGGGGCTGGGGGAAAGGGTGGCTGTTTGGAGAATGATGATGGCAGTGGACGTGCGAGGGTTCTTGTCACAGTATGTTTATTTATGTATTGGAAAAATAATGTACGAGCCCCCAATAAAATGATTTTTAATTAAAAAAAAGAAAGTCTTTTCATAGAAAATCTAATGTAACTAAAATTCTGCTTCGTATTTTAATTTCTATCAACATAGACTGAATAAACTTATCAAATATCAATAAAAAAAGGTGCTGCCAAGACCCCTGTATTCACTGGCTCATCTCAAACACTCTCTTCATAAGACTCCAATACTCTCAAATGCACTACAACCTTCCCCAAAATAGAAAAAAATCGCTAAATGGAGGAAAACCCTAAAAATGAAATACATTTTCAGGCCATTTGTTTGGCCATTAGGTACAAACAGTGTGTGTGCAAACTATTTTTCATGTAAAGATAAATAACCCAAGTTAAGCAAGTAAACTACCAAAGACGAAATTTAACCTACAATACATGTGCAACCATAATAAACATTATTCAATTTCCACCTTACTCGTCCCATTTACTCATGGGTTCTTTCTAAGCACCAGGATTCAATGGGGACAAGAACAGAAAACTGAAGTTGGCTGATCTATCAATGTTTCCACAGCTGACAGAGCAGAGTGCTCTAGAGTGACGTTCTTGTACCTGAACACACACCCAGACTTTCCACATACATTGTTTCCTTATAATGATTTGCCTGAAGTTGACTATAGTCCAAATATCATACTATGTCTTTTTCACAGTAGCCGTCCCTACCTCTTTATAAGAAGACTAGCCTTTTCTTCAACCAAAAGAACACAAAGGCCCACTCTCCTAGACAGGAAAGTCCTCCTGAGAGTCCAAATAAAATTTTAATCTGGAAATGGGTGCAGTTGCAAATGAAAATGACTAAAAAGACGTAAGAAAAAATGTGAAAGTCTCGTAGTCTCTAAATCCTTGCTTTCAACAAAATAAAATCAGTCATCCACTGAGAGACCATTAATAATATTTGATAAAAAAATTGATAATGAATTATTTTGGCATGTAACTCAAATTATTGTATATACTTGAGGATAAGCTGACCCAAATATCAGCTGAGGCACCTAATTTTACCACAAAAATTACAATAAAATGTGCTGAAAAACTCAGTTTATACTTGACCACATATGATAAGTGATTTTACTCTATAACAGGGAAAAAGCACCCTTTCCATTCTCATCTATTAATTTATGTTTAAAGGATCTATGGTTTTGCAATGAAAACAGAAATAGCACTGATGCTGATTCATTCTAGCAATAAGTGATATTCATCATACATTCCAACATTTTTTTTCTGACATGACAAAGAGCCTCAGTGGCATAGTGGGGTAATACACTGAACTGCTAACCATAAGTTCAGCAGTTCTAACTCATGAGTCCCTCCTTGAAAAAAACATGAGGCTGTCTACGCTCATCAAGATTTGCAGTCTCAAATACCCAAAAATCACATTCTAGCCTGTCTTATCTGTCTTATAGGATTTCCATGAAATAAAATTAACAGAATGGCAGGGAGTTTGAGTGTATGATCTCTATCAGCATCCAAATAATAGCAAATACATGTACAAATGCAGTGACTAAGTGAAAGCCTTCTATTTAGAAGTGTGGTAGGTTGAACCCACCAGCAATTCCAGGGAGAAAAATCTGTCTATCTGTTCCCATAGAGATAAGAGCCCAGGTTGATAAAGTGTGATGTACCTGAGAGGAATTACTGAGATCCAAATTAAGATCAAACATTAAAGTGGGGCCAGAGGAAGGTAAAAGGAAGTAGAGGAAAGAAATAGGATGCAAAAGACACATATAAAAGTACAAATAAAGGCACAGATGTAAATATATTAATATATAATGATAGATATACAGTTATATGTACAAATATTTATATGCTAAGTATTAAGGTAGCAGATGGACATTGGACCTCTACTGAAGTCCTCCCTCAATGCAAGAACACCTTGTTGTAAAAACCTAGCATTCGATGATGCTCACTTTCCTGAAATGATCACTAAAGTCAAAATGGCTACATAAACAAATGTGGTGAAGAAAGCTTATGGTGCCTAAAGCTTATTGTTAAAGAGACAGCATCTGGGGTCTTAAGACTTGAAGTTTAGAAAAGCAGCCATTTAGCAGGGAACCAACAAAGTTTATATGGAAGAAGCACTACAACCTGTATGATCACAGTGTGCTGATAGAATCAGGTATCCGGTATCAGAAGACCCAAAACCAAAACCAAAACCTTATGAATGAGATAAGGGGTGTTAGAGTGGAGTTCTAAAGCTCGGCTGTTGACAATTGAACATCCCCTCAAGGAAGGGTCACAAGGAAGGGACACGTCAGTAAGGGTGCTCCGATGAATCACATAACATTCTTCAAGTTCTTTAATGTCGGATGAAGATAGAACTTTTCCACAATTATTATGCTCCAAATATTAAGCAGACTATTTACCAGCATTTGTTATGGAAGTTAAATTAGCTATTCTCCCTAAAACTCCCAATTACTTAAGGTCTTTGTATTGTCTAACTAGGAGCTAACTTCCCAGCTGTTAGGAGGAGGGCTCCCTTCCCTCGAAGCCTGTGGGTATGATTCAAGAGCTATCGTTAAGGGCCCCTAACTTGACAGAAAAGTTTATCTACCCCCAGAGGCCCAAGATCTGGCCTTATCACTCCCACAGGCATTCCTAAGACCACTCCCCTTATCACCAGATAGCCCTTAAGACAGCCCTCTCCTGTGATGTATGTCCTTGCCTGTAATTAGGGGCTTGGCTTGGTTCCAGAGGGTATATAGTGATGGTACATAGGATAGGAAAAAGCCTGCCTCACTCAAGCCTGCTTCGCTCCAGGCTGCCATTCTCCTGTCAATCTCTCCACGTGGACCATCTAGTGGGGCAGAGGTGAGTATGTACCATGAAAGGATATATATGTAACTTTTAATGCTCTTTTCTCTCTCTCTCTCTCTCTCTCTCTCTCTCTCATGGTCTCTATATGAGTGTTATAATAAATAATAATTATCACACACAAGTGCCTGTTAAACCCTTGCTGTGAGTATATCAGGAAGCCGGCCACCCCCTGATACCCACCCACCCACTATCATGACCCCCATTCTACCTTACAAATCTGGCTAGACTGGAGCATGTACATTAGATAAGAGTTCTCAACACATGAGTTCCAGGGCAGATAAACCCCTCAGGAATAGTAATTGGTGTAGTGATATCATGAGGGTAGGGCATAGGTGGGATAGAAGGGGGAAGAAAGGGGAACCGATTACAATGATCGATATAGAACTCACACCCCAAGCCTAAGAAGGATGAACAACAGAAATATGGGTGAAGGGAGGCAGCAGAGGGTGTAAGATAGGAAAGTAATAATTTATCACTTATTGAAGGTCACGAGGGTGGGAAGTAGGGCAGGGAGGGTAAAAAAGAGTAATTGATACCAAGGGCTCAAGTAGAAAGAAATTTTTTGGAAAATGATGATGGCCACATATGTAGAAATGCGTTCGATACAATTGATGTATGAATTGTTATAAGAGCTACAATATCCCCTAATAAAATTATATATATATATATATATATATATATATATATATAATCCCTCTAGGACAATTGTACTTTGTCACATAAGGTGGCTATGAATCCGATTCAACTCAAAAGCACATAAGAACAAAATCACACTCCTGTGTTGTTTCTAACTTACTCATTTCATATCTTCAAACACCCTTAAAATCTCTATAAAACTGATATTTTACAACTGTGATCATGGATGCATAAAGAGGTTAAGAAATTTCCTCACATGAAGGTAACACACCGGCATGAAGTAAGGAACCAACAGAGAGGTCTGAGGGACCAGCCCCAGTCTCAACCAAATGCACACCTTCCCCCGCCCCCTTTCCCTCCCGGAAGAATGCACTACAGAGGACAGTGCTGAAGCTACAGCTCAGGGAGAGTGGCTCATCTGATCAGACCACACAGGAGCAAACAAAGAGGGAAGGAGAGAGAGTGGTTCACAGAGCCCCTGGAATGATATTCCAGCTCAGAGCAGACAGTGCACGGGGAGGACCACAGGGCTGCCCCCACCGTGGACAGAACATCTGTCACAGACCCAGTTCATTAAGAGGGACAACACTGGAGGCTCTGTGAAGGAATTGTGCCTGATCGGACCCCACCACACCAGGGGGAGATGCTAAGGGCATGCAACAGAGAGAGAAGGGGAACAAAGCAATGAAGTCCCCGAGGAATACCAAAAATAGACTTCAGGGGCAGGGCATAGCAGCCTATCAGACTTCCCTGAAAAGCACTCCTAAGGTCAACAAACAGACCTGGAACTATTTATAGGCTTTTCTCTCTTCATTTGTTGTGGTTGTTGTTGTTAGGTTTGTTTTGTTTTATTTTTTGGTGGTGTTTTTATAGTTTTGCCTTTTGTTTTCTTTTTGGTGTTTTGTTCTTCTGTCTTGTTTTGTACTTATTATATGTCTATCTAGAAAAGACAGGATTAAAAATCCAGGGAAGAAAACAACAGGACCAATGCTTCTACTAGGACATGGGAGGGGAAGGAGGGGAAGGAAATGGGTTTAATAGCAAAGGGGCAAGGGAACAACAGGTCATATAACATCAATGGCATGGAGGGACTAGAATGCCTAGTAGGGCTTGATCAAGGGCAATGTAGCCAAGAGGAATTACTGAAACACAATTGAAGGCTGAACATAATCATGAGACAAGAGCAAAGTAAAAGGAACTAGAGGAAAGAAGTAAGAGGCAAAGGGCATTCGTAGAAGTCTAAATACAGGCATGTACATATATAAGTATATTTATATGTAATGAGAGGAAAATAGATATATGTACATATATTTATAGTTTTGGTATTAAGGCAGCAGATGGACATTATACTTCTACTCAAATACTCCCTCAATGCAAGAACACTTTGTTCTAACAACCTGGCATTCCGTGATGCATACCTCCCTGACATGAGTGCTGAAAACAAAACTAGGTGCATAAGCAAATGTGGTAAAAAAAAAAAAAAAGCTGATAGTGGCTGGCTATCAAAAGATATAGGATCTGGGGTCTAAAAGATTTGATAGTAAAGAAGTCATCGAGCTGAGAAGCAACAAAGTTCACATGGATGAAGCACACCAGTCTGTGTGATCAGGAGATGTCAATTGGATCTGGTATCAGGAATCAAGGACCCAGAACAAAAAAAATATCATATCCATGTGAATGAGGGGGAGTGCAGAGTGGAGACCCAAAGTCCATCTGTAGACAATTGTACATCCCCCCTCACAGAGAAGTCAGTCAGGGTGCACTATAGCACTGATGAAACATACAACTTTGCTCTTGTTCTGTAATGCTTCCTTCCCCCGATTATCATGATCCCAATTTGACCTTAAACACCCGACTAGATCCCAACTAGACCTTACAAGTCCAGCTAAATATGGGGACATATAACAGCTGGAAACACAGGGAAACCAGCACAGATAAACCTCTCAGGGCCAATAATGAGAGTCGTGACACCAGGAGGGTAAGAGGAGGAAAGGAGGAAATGACCACAATGACCACACATAGCCCCCTCCCTGGGGGACAGGCAACAGAAAAGTGGGTGAAGGGAGACATCGGTCAGTGTAAGACATAGAAAAATAATAATTTATAAATTACCAAGGGTTTGCTAAGGAGGGAGTTTGGGGATAGAAGGAGGGAAATGAGGAGCTGATACCAAGGGCTCAAGTAGAAAGAAAATGTTTTGAAAATAATGATGGCAACAATGGTACAAATGTGCTTGCCACAATGGTTGCATGCAAGTATGGTGATAAGAGCTGTATGAGCCCCCAATAAAATTATTTTTGAAAATAAATAAATATAAATGCACACACATACAAAGAACTTGCCTCAAGGCTACACAGCTGGATAGAGCTCAGTTTTGAATTTAGACAGTCTGACTCTAGAGTCTGTGGTCTTAATCACAACCTGGTGTTTCTGTAATTCATTTATAATATGTATATTTAGGTTGCTTACATTCAAAAAGAATCCAAAACATTTTTAATATTTAAAGCCATATGTTCATATTGCTGTTCTTAGGTACCATTGAATTGATTCTGACTTGTAATTACACTACACACAACAGACTGAAGCACTGCCTGGAACTGCACCTCCTCATGGTGGTTGAGCTCATCGTTGGAGCTAGTTTGCCAACACATTTCAATGGGTCTTCAGAGTTCCTTTAAAATTTTGCAGAAAAAAACATGGTAGAGGACTCAATGAAAAAACGTTTAAGTAAAAAATATTAATTAGGATAATTTTTATAAGATGTGTTAGGCAAGGTTCTCTAGAGAAACAAAACCAGGACACTTGAGATTTTATATACATACTTACATAAATTGCAGAATTAGGTGATAAGGTTAAACTTTTTAAGAAATGTCTTGCTTTCCAAAGTGATGGCTCCGTTTGACATTCCCACCAACAATGAGAGTTTCTCAATTGGCATGTATATATTTATTATGCTCATTGGTTCCGAGAGTTTCTTTACAGCATCATCAACATGTGATAAAGTTGACACTTTTTTTTAAGTTTTCATTATTCATGTGGTATATAGCAGTATTTCTCAAGCAAGATGACCAGAGTAGGCCTGAAGGCAGCAGACCTGGCAGAGTGGGGCAGCAATAGGAGGAAGATAAGAAATCAAGGCATAGCAGAAGCAAGTCCCAATGGAGTGATGCACAGCGCAGCTACAAGATCCATGACTGGGCAGAGCCAAAAGGTAGTGCCGCACATGGTTCAGGCAAAGGCCTTATTCTGGCAAAAGTGCATGGTCCAATCACCAGGAGAAAGAGACAGGGAAGCCAGCCTTGGAAAGCCATTTATCTCATTCACTCTCCAATCAAGCTGTGACCTGGCTGACAAGCTAAACTCCAACCACATGTCCCTACAGGAGCCATGTTTGCACAGAAAACCAAACTACCACATAAGGGAAGAAGAACAGAAATATGAGATTGAGGAAAAATGAAGTAATTAAAAATTTACACTATTTGAGGAAAAGACTCTTCCTGTACTTTTGTTATTTTATAATAAATTTTACAGTGAATTCCCATAAAACTCCATATAGACCACGTTCTCATTTTATTGCTGTTAGATGTTATGCCATAACAGTTATGAAGTCAATTCTAACTCAGAGCAGAACTGCTCTTACAGTTTGTCAGTTTTAGTTTTTTAATCATAAATGTGTCCTTCTATTCATCCCTCTATCCAAATACTTCCCAATCTTTTTTTTAAACTTATTGAGGTATTATTTACATATTATAGAATTGTCCATTTTAAGAACACAGATTGAGAATACTTAATAAATATGTAACAATTCTGCAATCATCTTCACAGTACAGTTTTTAAACTTTTCTATCACTACAAATATTTCTGACATATAGTTTGTAATTGATCCCCAGTATTGCCTCCGCCCCAGGCAACCACTAATTGGCATTCTTTCTTTACAGCTTTGCCATCTCTAGAAATTTCTTATAAATTGAATCATTTACTACATATTTTTTGTGACTTAGCATTTTTTTCATCTTCCTCTTTGCATGCATTATTTATGGCTAGTCCTTTATATTGAAGAATAGTACTCCTTTGTATAACTAGCATATTTTGTTTATCTATTCAGCAATTGATGGATATTAGGTTTCTAGTTTTTTCTAGAAGCATGAATAAAAGTTCCATGAAGATTTGTGTGTCTTTATGTGAATATATGCTTCCATTTCTTATTGGTAGACATGTGGGAGTAAAATTGCAGAATTAGGTGATAAGGTTAAACTTTTTAAGAAATGTCTTGCTTTCCAAAGTGATGGCTCCGTTTGACATTCCCACCAACAATGAGAGTTTCTCAATTGGCATGTATATATTTATTATGCTCATTGGTTCCAAGAGTTTCTTTACAGCATCATCAACATGTGATAAAGTTGACACTTTTTTTAAAGTTTTCATTATTCATGTGGTATATAGCAGTATTTCTTTATGGGGTTATTTGTAGTTCTGTAAAGACTAATGATGCTAAGAATCTTTCATGTGTATACTAGTCAATCGTATTTTCTCCATATACTATCAACTCTGGTCTGTTTTCATTGAGTGTTTTGTCCCTTTTTTAATAGAGATGGAAATGTCTCTTATGTATTCTAAATATGACTTCTTTTATCTCATATATTCCTTCTTTGAGATTTATAGCTCCAGGTTTTCTATTCCAAACTGTGGAATTAATTCACTTTGAATCAATTTTTCATATAAGGAAAATTCTAAGCCATTATTTTTCTTTTCATACAGTGTGTTAGTCTGGATAAACTAGAGAAACAATTTGATAGACACACAATGGATATAAGGGTACGATTTATATACAGGAGGAATGGGACATTAAGAAAGCATCCCAACCCAGTCCAGTTCAGACTAATAAATCCGATATTAGCCCATATGCTTGATCCCACTCTATAACATCTCCTTCCGACTCATGAAGTCATATGCAGTGGGTGCAGAGTCCCGGTGCTGGCAGGGGTCTCCCCATGGCTCCTCACTTCCAGGACTCAGGGTTCATGAATAGCATCCAGTGGTGGTAGAGGCAACTCAGCACTGGCAGCGCTCTCCATGTCACTTCACCAGCTTCATAGATCTGGTTCCATCAGGGTAAGGCCATGTGACTTCTCCTCTGGTTCCTTCAACTCCTCAGATGCTGCCATCTTGCCTTGTCCATAATTCATTGTCTCTGACACTAACTCCCAACAACTTGAGAGAGAGTTTCTCATCTCCGTGAGGGAAATATCATGAGATTTACCAGAAGTCTAAGGAGAAAGTCATGCCCACATGGAGGCCTCATTGGCTACTCAATGGCTATCTCCAGATTAACAGACTAGACTCCACCCCTACATCTCAATCATAAAATTGACATATCGAATACATGACCACCACATATAGTTATCTCATTGTCCCAAAAATATTTCTTGAAAATGCTATTTTCTCGAAATTGAAATGTGTTGGCATCTTAGTCACAAATCCATTTATCATCGGGATGATTTTTATTTTCCTGTACTCTACTTCCTATCTATTTCATTCAGTAAGATCCTTCTGCCACTACCACTCTGCTGTGATTCTGTGGGGCTACACTAATAGCAAATTTTTAAATCGGATAGTATTAAAACTTACATTTTCTTACTTTCAAAAGTATTTTACTGTTTTAGATCCTCTTCATTTCTATTATAACAGGATCAAGTTGCTAAACCCAACAAAAAAACCTAATGCTATTTTGATGGGATTATATGGAATCTATAAATAGTCAGTGGGAAAATTGCTGTGCTTACGATATGGAGTCTTCTCGTATGTGAACATGGTATATATATCTATCATCTAAATATTCTTTAATTTCCCTCAACAATGATTCATAATATTTTTGTGCAAAGATAAAAAATTGAAAAATACAAATTGTAATAATAATGCCAGAGCGTCAAATGTATGCAGACTGTAGGGAAACAAGTCATCTTTGGAGATAGTTGTGAAATAATATGTACCATTAAGAAGTAAATAATTTGGAGAATGTATCATTTTTACACTGAAAAGGACGGAATATCTCACAGCTATCAAGTCTCCCAAAATTCAGGTATAACTTTAATGTAATTTTATTAAAAATTTTTACACATTTGAAACAGTAAACATTCCAAAACAGTCAAGAGGCATAAGACAATAAAGCAGGCATGATTACCTACTATACTAAATACTGGGAAATACTATAAGGCTACAATAATTTAAATCATGTGATATGAAGACACAAGCAAAGTAACTAAAAAGCCCATCTCACCACCCGCGGGTGACGGCTGGCTCACAGTGACTCCTGATAAGTTTCTTGAGCCTATAATTGTTGACAGGCATAGACTGGCCAGTCTTTCTCCCACAAAGCTGCCGGTGGTTTCCATCAGCCAACCATGAGGTTCGGCACTTGTAGCCACTACTCCACCAGGGTTCCTCACAGCAAAAGTAAAAACAGATGCACAGATACATAAAAATTTCACTATGGGAAAGGCTGCATTTTATTTTGATAAAATATATTGTGATCATTTGTTTTTCATACAGTAAAAGAGAAATACAATCCCCGCTGATTTTATACACATTTAAAAAATCAATTGCAGATTAAAGGCTTAAAAATGGAATGATATATACATGCATATATTGAGAAGAATGCATAGGAGGGTTATCTTTATTACTTCAGAATGAAAGCTATATATTTTTTTTCTTACATAAGACAGAGTAAATGCAAACCAGAGAAGAAAAGAGTAATAAATTCTTCTGTATGAAAAGAAACTGAAAAGTGGGAAAATACAAACAAGCATGTCACAGAAAAGAAACACGGCCAGCCAATATTTAAACAAAAAGAACCTCACTGCCTTCAAGTCAATTCCAATTCATAAGACAGGGTAGAACTGCCCCGGTGAATTTCAGAGACTGTAAATCTTTTCAGGAATAGAAAGCCTCATCTTTCTTCCCTGGAGCATCTGGTAAATTCAAACTGCAGATCTTACAATTAACTATCCAACATGTAATCAGCTTTGTCACCAAAACAGATGAAAACATGCTGCATCTCATTAGTGTTCATGAAATAACAAATTTTCCCACAGTGACATACCATTTCATGTACTTTTAGTACATGCCTACTAAGTAGAGCACAATTTTTAAACCTGAGAATATGAAGAATCGCTAAGGACATGGATCAATTGTACCACATACAATGTAGTGATAGGAACACACATTGACAAAATAGCCCCAAGTGAAAATTTTACTGAATTATGTTGGAGATTCAGGCTCTATGGTTCAGAAATGCCAATCAGAAATGTTAACTAGAGGAAGTGTTGTATATTTACAACAATGAGCATGATGAAATCTTCTTTACGGTTACTAGTAGCATCACTTGCGGTGATAAAGAAGAGAGAAAACTCAAATGTCACAATAACATTTTGGATCCAGAAGGACACAGTGGTACAATGAAATATAAATTAGTGGTTGAAAGAAATAAATTGCAGTCAAGTGAAAAAAAATGTAGAGCATAAAGGTGAATCAGAAAAGTAATTTCCAAATTAGTGCCTACAGAAAACCTGACTTACATAACTTTCAAAAACATTTAGGAACTATTCATCACAAATTCTTTAAATTTACAAAAAAAATAAAATGCTTGTCATCTGTTCAATATTTAGGTAGCCCTAGCTGTACTGCAAAGAGCAGTTATGTAGGAGGTTATGCACTGGACTTCTAATGACAGATAAGCAGTTTGGAACTACCAACCATGCCACAGAAACAAAGATGCGATTTTCTACTCCATAAAGATTGACAGTCTTGGAAACACAGAGAGTAATTTTACTCTGTTCTACAGAATCACTGTGAGTAGAATTGACTCTCTAACAGTGACTTATTGGTGGTGCTGTTGGTTAAGTTTAGACTGCTAGCAACAAGGTCAGCAGTTTAAGTCCATCAGTTGCTTTGATGGAGAAAAAAAAATACCTGCTCCTGTAAAGATTTAAAGCCCCATAAACTCTGCTATGAGTTGGACTCAACTTGATGGCAGTAGGTTATTCAATGTCCACAGAGTTTTGGTGCCATGGTTGTTGTGTTAGACAGGATTCTCTAAAGAAACAAAGCCAGGACATATGTGGTTTCAGATAGATGACACATAAGTAGGGAGGTAGGTAGGTAATAGAGCACAAAGAAACATAAAATTAGTCTACACAGCAGTACAGAGGGCTCAGCTCAATGCACTTCTGTGAAACAGTTAATATACGGGAAGTTCTTCAGTACATGAGAGCCGCTGGATCCAACCCAAAGGAAGCAGGCTACTGAGTCTTCAGTAGGGCTATGCATATATTCTTACACATATATGAGTGTCCCTGGATTTCCATTTTTAAGTCATCCCAGCCTAACACAAAGACTTAATATTGTGAAAATGACAATGTTACCTAAAGAACCTAGGAAAATAATACAATTCTGATCCAGCATCATTCTTTAAAGAAATAGAAAATTCAATCAGCAACTTTATATGGAAAAGGGGAAAAAAAAACCAGGATAAGCAAAGCACTACTAAAAATAAAGAAATAATAGGCTTCTCATTCTCTAATATCAGGACCTATTACAAAGTGATGCTATTCAAAACAGCCTGATAATGGTACAAGGACAAATATGTAGATTTTGTAGATTAATGAAGCATAATAGAGAACTTAGAAACTACAGACTTAGAAACTAACTACAGAACTTAGAGACTATTTTTTTGTTGTTTTTATAAAGGTCTGAAACACATTAAATGGGAAGAGATAGTCTTTCAACAAATGGTGATGGGAAATTGGATCTCCATCTGCATAAGAAGGAAAAGGACCCACATCTTACATCATATTAAAAAAATCCTCAACATGGATTAATGACCTAAATATAAACCCTAGGAGGATACTCCAGGAAGATGCAGTCAAGGAGCATCTCCTACCTAGAACTCTCCCTGTTTCAACCAGTAAACAGCAGATAGGGAACCACACTCTGGAAAATCAGACACAAGACCTGAATTCTAGGTGCTCTAGGAATATTTTGGAATTTTCCTTTAAAAACACAAAAAGCAACAACAAAAAAAAGTTTTTACATCCCTATAAAACCCAGAGAGACACAGCAAGGAGCCTCCATGGCTCCCCCTCCTCAAGCTCAGTCACTGATGTGAAGGACTCCCCCTCCTTACCACTGCCACCCCCCATTGGGGCAAACCTAAGGACAAGATTAACCAAAAGAAGCATACACAGTTGAAGACAAAATAGATGACTGGAATCTATTAAAAATAAAATCCTTGTGTGCATCAAAAGATTTTATCAAAACAGTAAAATAAGTACGCATGGATTGGAAAAATATATTTAGCAATGACATAATAAACACAAGACTAATTATTAAAACCTACAGAATTCTACAACACCACAAGGAAGAAAGAAAAAGGGGAAAAGACCTTTAAAGGTGGGCTAAAGACCCGAATAGACAATTCACAAAGGATGACACCCAAATGGCTAACAAACACATGAAGAAATGCTGTTGTGCACTAGACATATGGGAAATGTGAGTCAAAAGAATGATGGGACACTATAGTCATAGCCAATGTAAAAAAAAAAAGAGCAACAAATACCGAAACAGGGAAAGGATCCCATAGGAATAGAGAATTATAGACCAATATCACTAATGAACATAGATGCAAAAATCTTCAACAAGATATTGGCCAATAGAATACAGAAATATATAAAAAGCATAATCCATCAGGATCAGGTAGGATTCATCCTAGAGATGCAGGGATGGTTTAACATCCGTAAATCCATCAATATTATACATCATATTGATAAGATGAAGTATAAGAACCATATGATAATATCTATAGATGCAGAGAAAGCATTTGACAATACCCAGCACCCTTTCCTAATCAAGACACTCAGACAGATAGGAATAGAAGGACAGTTCCTCAAGTTAAAACAAGCAATCTATGAGAAGCCGACAGCTAACATAATAGTCAATGGAGTAAAGACTAAATCAATCCCACCGAAGAAGAGGACTAGACAAGGATGCCCCTTATCCCCACTACTATTCAATATAGTACTGGATGTCTTAGCAAATAACATAAGACAACGAAAAGACATCCAAGGTATCCAAATGGGAGAGGAGGAGGTCAAATTATCATTATTCGCTGATAACATGATCCTCTACATCGCAAATCCCAAGAGCTCCACATCCGGAGTACTAACAGCAATAGAGGAATATGGAAGAGTGGCAGGATACAAGATCAACAAAGAGAAGTCGATTGGTGTGCTCTACACATCTGACAAGACCACAGAAGAGGAGATCAAGAAAGCAGTTCCATTCACAATAGCCAAGAATAAATTGAAGCACCTAGGGATATACCTGACCAAAAAAACAAAAGACCTATACAAGGAAAACTACAAAACCCTACTACAGGAAACGAAAAGCGACCTCCACAAATGGAGGAACATGTCATGCTCATGGATCGGGAGACTCAATATAATAAAGATGTCTATCTTACACAGGGCACTTTATAAGTTCAATGCTATCCCGATCCAAATACCAACAACCTTCTTCAGAGAACCAGAAAAATTGACCACCAACTTCATATGGAGAGGGAAAAAGCCCAGAATTAGCAGGGATCTCCTCAAGGATAAGAACACAGTCGGAGGGCTAGCTTTACCTGACTTTCGCACTTACTACAAAGCCACAGTGGTCAAAACTGCATGGTACTGGCATAATGACAGATACACAGATCAATGGAAAAGAATAGAAAACCAAGAAATAAAACCATTAGGATATAGACAACTGATTTTCCACAAGGGCCCCAAAAGTATCAAATGGACGGGTGATGCCCTTTTCAACAAATGGTGCTGGAGACAATGGAAATCTACATGTAGAAAAATGAAACAGGATCTCAACCTCACCCCATGCACAAGAACAAACTCGAGGTGGATCACAGACCTGGAAGTGAAACCACAAACTATCAGAACCATTAGCGAGAGAATTGGGGAAAACCTAAGAACCTTGACCCAGGGAATACAA